>JAUYWI010054312.1:0-17297 GCA_034780595.1 Parotoplana pacifica
CCATTGCAATCCTTGCGCGGATTTCGTTACTGCACCTTCCATCCGATGTTATAATTGCTCCAAGGTATTTGAAGGTTGTGACTTAATTAAAAGACCTAAAAGGTCAAACCCTAAAATATGTTACATCATTTTTAGCTGTTTCGTTGTCACTAGAATTACTATATTGTTTTTAGATAAATGATGTTGTTAGCTGTCCAACACCCTCAGCTTTCTGATATTCTTTAGAATTACTGGAGATGTTTAGTGACTTTGTTAGCTCTTGTATTTAAAATATCATTTATCTAAATGCAATGGGAATCATACCAATTACGGGTGAGACCTAACGTACTTATCAATTCCTTTCAATCATTTTGTATAAGTCTTCAAAATTCGATAAATCAAATTCATAATTCTGAACAGCGAAACACACGGCCCTTGACTATCAGCAGATCCTACCGCATTGGATTTCTTGTGTTCTATGCTAACCCTGATTTTAAATACTTTTTATCGAATACAATGTTATTGTTGTTTTTTAGATTAATTAACCTTTTATTAATCGTTTTTATCCAATTGAAGAAATGTATGGAGCTTTATTTTTGTTTCAGATCAAAAGAAACTTTATATATAGTTGCAATCAGTATTAAATGTAGCTAACAACTAAGTAAATTCAAAGGAATTAGAGAAACGGGATTTCATAATAACTGTACCTTTTTACTGCTTTCTGAATTTAAATCCAATATCTGTTCATTGACGTATGTAGGTAGGTTAGGTATCTATAGCTACTGGTTGCCTAATGTTTGCGATTATGTAATATCTAATAGGATGACTCTTGATCAATAAATGTGTCTAAATGTTGTCTATTGCATTGCAATCACGACTAACTTTTTAAATTATCTTTAACTGTTGCCCCAATATCACTATTACGCATAAATCGCTCTATCTAGCCTCTGAAAAGTATAGTAGGTATAGATGAAATCTGTGATCAGACCTACACCTCTCCTAATATGAGAAGGAGGGAGGATAGAAAATCCACCAGCAATAGTACAAGGACTCAACCGCTTTTTGCTTGCTGAAACACAAGACTTATTGAACCGTTAATCACTATCGTATCTAAATGGTCCAGGACGGTCATCTTCATCTCAGCTACTTACACTCTTATCCTTAATGACTTGGTTGAGCAATTATTTCCTGAAAATTACCACCTCCATAACAAGACTGGCTGAAGGACAGCAGCGCTGATTCAGGACTCCAATTTCAACTTTAAATTTTAAAAGGCAACAATCAGTATACTTCCCACTCCAGCAAAAATAAATTCCAACGTTCACTGGCTTTCCTTCAAATATCCTTTGCAAACTCCATTTGAACTAAGTTCGGTAAACGTGTTTAAGAGCAATAATAAAAAAACAGACAGATTTTGATAAAAATATACTACTTATTCATAGTACTCGCAAGTGATAGCCCAGGACAGCTGTTTCGGCCTTGTTGGGCCTCATCAGCTAGGCATAATCACTTTCTTCGTGTATTTCATATCAAAGCATAAAAGAGAAGAAAACCTACAATAATTGTATAAGAAAAGAGAAAATTGAATATAATTAGAAGAACTATGTAGGAAAGCCTGTGTTTTTAGGGCAGTCAAGCTGTCAAAACAGGTTCTGGCCAATTAATATATTTCCTCGATTGAAAACAACCATCATGAAGATTATTTTATAATTTCTATTTTTAAAAAGGCTTTAACTTAGTTATAGAAAGATGACTTCTTGTGTTGATTCCTAAGTAGAAGTAGGTAACAAAATATATAGCGTTACTATTTCAATTTATAAAATTTGATTTTTTGTTAATTTAATTTAAATCATTTTTCAAACCCGTCTTCAGATAAAGTTTTGAACTATTCATTGCAAGATTCCACGTGATTCAGGCCAGGCAGCAGTTGATCACCTGGCTGATTGTAACTGTATCTAATCCAATTTACAATTTCTCACAAAATTTCTTCTTCAATTCTGACCAGACATAGTGCTTATCTAATTGTCGTCGTAAGTAGTCTGTAAAAAACATGATAAAACAGTAATGATACTTTTGTTGCATTTAATAGAATTAGACATAAAATAACATTATTCGTCGATACGCTATAGTAACCATTTAAAATAGTGGAATGCCTTCAAATATGAAGCGATTTGTATCAATTGATTTACAATTTCCCAATCTGAAGAAATACCTAACGGTAAATGTTGTTAAGGTTCAGCAAAAAGTTTAGTTAATTTTGTACCGAAGCAATTCAAACGCGCTTCGTACCCTAATCTTGCTTGCCGGAGATGAACAACGGAGCGATATAAAATTATTACTACAAGTACCATTTTTTATACAAAAGTAAAATTCAGTTTTGCTACCTGTCCTAATCTCCATAGCTACTAAATTACGCAAATGATTTGGTAGTAGCAGGTATAAAGGTAGTGCATTTTTGATAAAAATAATGTTGCATTTAGGAACGTGCGTGCGCTTTTTACTGAGTTACCCGATATTATAGATGCGCTGCCTCCTCTAAACTAAATTTTGTTACAAATCTTTTGGCTTGTTATAAATCATCACATACAACTTATGAGTGTCCGTCAAAGTTTCATTTATTTATCGTATGATTTTCAATTCAACATTACAAATAAAAATAAAAATATCTTTAAAAACATACTGTGGACATATCCAGGGTACATAAATTAATTTGAACAACATTTTTAAGAATGCAAAACTTTCTATACAATAAAATTAGACTTTTTTTTCATGTGTAACAACTTTTACGCAATTACGCTTTTATAGCATGAGTAGTTTGTCGATCTTTTTTATTTCTGACAGTTTTAGGAAGGTCATCCTGAAGATCGAGACTGCGGTCACAATAATAGCATCTAAATGTCAAAAATGATAGTTAATTCTTATTACAACCTAATGGACAACTTTACTAAAACTTTCGATTTTCACTAATTATTACCTGTCTTTACGATATAGGTATTCTTTTTTAGCTATAGTGAACAGGCGGACACTTCTTAGTTCATACAGCGCTCCTAAAGACTATTGTAAATGCATAGCTCACCTCTGATTCAACAGTATCAACAAAAATGCATCTGGGTGTTTTGGAAAAATAAAAATCAGTCAATTGACATTTCAATTCAAAAGGATTTTATTTGGAAACAGACCAGTGCTAAAACAACCATAACACAATGTGATGGATGGCTATAAGCATCTAAAATGGTCTTCCTTGCTTGCATTATGGACTTTTGTTTCGGATGACATGGTATTGATGCAATATTTAAAAAGGTTCCGAGAAACCAAATACTATTTGCATCTTTATGAAATTATCGCCCTTTGGGGCTTTGTCAACCCCATCTAGTGCAGCTACGGAAATATCAATGAAATTGGTGCAAGAGGCTCTAAGTCCTGCTAGTTCATCAGTTTGGAATCAGAAGTGGCTACCGTTACTCAGAAATTTCTGTTTAATTAGCAAAATTGGGTGCTTTTATCTTTTAAATTAGTAAAGAAAAGGTAGGTTGTTGCTTACGCAAGCTTGAATTTTACCAAATTTTGCTCTTAATACAAAGTACCCATATTGAGATAAATTTCTTTGATGATGTTTTTTGATGTTTTTATCAAATTTCTAAGTTGTTCTTGTTTGACATTTTCCAATCGTAATATATTATAAAATGTTCAAAAATAAATTTAGGTAGTCTAATAATAAAATTTAATGTTGCCAGCAGCATATAATTTGCTAATAGCTTTGTATCAAATATAGGTAGGTACTGCAGGCTTAAACACATTCTAGGTACACACAAACTAATCATGAATAAGCCATTTTTTATTTTAATACTAAAATATATTAATCAAATCTCTTGCTCTTAAGTATATAGATTATTAATACATATATCAATACTGCTTTGAATTGTTGTTGGTAGTGCTAAGTGCCGGAGAAAGAATGAAATGGTAAATTAATCCGCAGAAAAAAACTAATGAACCTGTGAATAACAATAAATATACTAAATCCATTACATAGATATGTTAAAATAATTGCCGTTTTTACGGATTTTATGCCGATTTTATCCTCGCTATCACTTCAGCAAAATAGTTGTTCTATCCTTCTTCGGCGGTTGGCAGCACATGGCTGGGGCTATTAACAGGGTGTTTCTTTAGTATGTTTATGTACTAAGTTGGTCGGAGCAATTAGAAACATTTTGCACCGAGTTCTCTATTATATGATCAATTATTATGGATTAACGCCGCAATACTCTCAAACAAACAAACAAAAAACAAACAGCCTCGGTTTATTATGACGGAACGATTTGAAGGCCCGGAGAAAAAGTGAATTAATGTTTTTCAACTGGTCGGTAAGGCGCGCACGGCACAGGAAACAAATGAATAGCTATTTTATCAAATTTGATGGTCGGCTGTTTGTCGGGTGTGGTAGTGTTCGAAAGTTTTGAGAGCTGTGTCGAATTTTATCAGACAACAACAATCACTCACAGAACGATAGTACAAATTATTATAAAACGCCGACGAACTAGCAAGGTAATATGTCGGAGCGATGTGAAGGCGCCGACTTCTCTGTTTGATGGAATAAGTAGACGTCCAGGTACGCCCAGGTTGTCTGTGCTAACATAAACAAATGCTGTAAAGATAAAAGGAAATAAATAACCGAATAGATTAATTACCTTCCTCAAAATCTGGTCTAGGTGGGTACCTATTTTTCAGTTAACAAATTACCTAAATTTCTTAGCCGTATAAAATGCATTGTATACCTAACTTCTAGGTACCAATAGTCATCATGGATAAGATGGTGTTTCAAAGACAAGAGACTTGAACGAGAAAGGTGACGCCTCTGATATCAGATCGACCTTTATATTGGTACTCTATTTAGCACCTAAAGCCAAACAGAGATCTATCTCAGAAGAATGTTTGGGAAAGATGTCCCATTACGGTCGCCTATGTTTGATGAATTCAAATTGGGGACAGAATATCTCTGAAATAGACATCTGTACATATTTCCAGAAAAAATATTGACTATCGGCTGTTCTCCACAATGATGCAGGCCATGCACTGATTATTTCACATCAATTGTACCACGCATAAGAGTACATTTCACGTCAGTTGCATGATATTTAGGCATTAGTAAGGGCCTAAGTGTTAACATGGTAAAGATGATTCCTAGATTTTAAAAAGTCTAATTTAAAAATGGCTATTAACACACTGGCAAGACATGCTATTAGCCTGAAACTCTTGTTACCATAAGTCGATTGATGTTTTCATTCCCAAAAAGAGTTGGCCCAGCTCCAAAATAAATGTCCACTTGTTTTCTTATTAGGTAAGTAATATTATCAACAAAATTATTTATTTTTACTTTTAATGATTAAAAGTATAAATAAATCACAACTGAAATCAAATTATAGATCCATTCTTACTTAGTTTATAAAGAATGGTACATATGTATTCCCATTTTAAACAAAAGCAATATGAGTTGAATTAAACAACAAAAAAGACATTGCAAAAATACAAATAATAAACAAAAGCCAGGCATGTAATATAGACAACAAAGAGCACATTATTAACGTAAACACATTTTCGTCGTGGAACAAGAACAGATTTTATGACTTAATAATTAGATTAATGGCCCAATTTCAACGGTCTACGTGATTTTTAGTTTATAACAGTTCCAAGCAATAAGGGCGAAAGAAGTAAACATTAATTTCCATGCTTTCGTTTGAAAGTGAGTCAAATAGACGTACCTTATGCCGTAAAATGACTTCTTTCCTATCGATGTATTTTTGCTTTGTGATACAAATATAATGAAAGTACTTTTTAATAATAATAAAAATAGTACACTGCAGAATCCTTAGTAATTTTAGATGTCGTCAGATGTCTCATTTCATGTTAAAAAGCAATTTCTATGGCTAATAAAATGGCTGCTTCCTCGTCAAGGCACCCATTTTAAAATCAACCATTTAGGTATACTCATCTTAGTTATTTGGTGACGAGAAACTGAATGAAACTAAAAAATAAGATAGCACAAACTAATACAACCATCAAAGTTATAGATATCTACCAAAAATAGTTAATAATTTCTTTGACTGTGACTGAAGTAAACTTGTACAAAATAAAACTTTAAAATTACTATAAAACAGTTATTCTATACACTAAACCAGTACTGAATAGTATGGTCTTTTATTTAGTAGAGATTGAAGTGAAAAAATGGATCAATCAGCTTGTGGCAGTTGGTCAAAACAGTGTATTATAAGGTGGCTGTAAAATTATAATTATTTAACATACAAAACAATTAAAATTATATGCATTTTATGTGCTAATATTTTTATGATTAGCAAGCTAATTGCCCTTATAGCAAGTGTTAAATCCACAAGACGTGACTGCGGGTAGGTACCTTCCCCACTTCGGGTTGTTACATGTAAGAGTGATTAATTAATTGCTTCTTTTTATGTCAGTGTATTATAGAAAACAATACTTTTAAAAGGTCTTTGGTGTTTTCTCATATTATGTATATTGACTCTCTAACACAAGCTAGGGAACAAAATAGGTACTACTCTGCCGCGTGAAATGAAGGCAAATACATTGCTTTATTACTAAAATTGTTTTAAAACTTTAATAAAATATTGTTTTATATGGAAAGAAGTTTTTATAGAAACCTTATTTTCCAACAGAACCCTACTTTTCAAATAGAAGCCTTCTTTGCCATAGAAACCACACTTTGTAATAGAAGCTTATACTAATAATAGAACCTTATGTCCAGTGCAACATAGAAGACTACACTAAAATAGAATCCTACTCTCCAAATAGAAGCCTTTCTCCAATTGAAGACTATTGCTTATCTTTTAAGCGACCTATTTTTAAGGATCAGATAAATATTTTTATATATCTTCTTTTGAATTAATCAAATAAATTGATCAAAAATATCGGTTTGGAAATTACCTATCAGGCAATTAATTTTCTTCGATCATAAACCAGAGTTAAGTGACTATAATAGCAACACATAGTTTTGAAAAATTCTAATTCCTAATAAAGCGACTATTACCTATACCAATGCTACAAATAACAGCAACAAAATAAAATTCCAAACTTATTCTTTAAAAAATATCTCTATGATTCCACTAGCTCACTCACCCACTTTCCATTTCGTTCAAATTGCTCCCCTCAAATAGTCGACGTGTGAGGAAATTAACGGATAAACTGTCTTTAACAATGAATTGGTTGTCATTGACTAATCTAATCATATGCTAATAGCACATCTAGGAGGAGACACTTCTGACGGTCCAAGTGCTGTAGAAAGCCGCTGGTTTTGCTGAGATGTACGAATTGGCCGCCATTTCATCCGATTCCAATTAAGCTAATTAACGACGACTAGCGAATAATCTAAAAAAACAAAACAAACACAAATAGAAAAGCATCGAAAATGTCTCAAATAAAAGTTAGATTATTGTGAATTGGAAAACATTTATTTTTTAGTTCATAATGTCTTCATCTCTTGTGAGTAAATCTGAGAAGTTCAGCTGACAATACCCACTTCACAAATTAAATAAATCAAATCATTCAAGGTGCTGGTGTTTCAGAGAAACGAAGGCGAAAAATGTGAAAATAGTTCTGTTAGAAAAAAACACAGTTAATGTCTGCAAAAAAATCATTTTCAATACGTTTTTATTTTATATATCTAATACCATCTAAAATGTGTGAAAGTATAATATATCGCATTAAATTTGTAATAAATAAACAATCGATTTAGTGGAGACATTGCTTGAATTTTATTGGAGAACACAAAAGCTGCTTCATTATTTTACCGAAATAGTGTAACAATTCAATGTGACCAGGGATCTCTGTGTGTGCCGACTTTAATGTATAAATAAATTCGGAGCGTCTCTGATGGCCAACCTTTTTAAGTTGAAGTTGCATAGCTGTATGGAATCTACAAATCCAGATCTCAGCTGCCTGCCTAACGCCTTTCAACCATCATTTGAACGGTCTTTAGGTAAACCAGGACGACTCCCCATTTTCATTGGGTAAAATTTGAATAAATCTTGCTTTTAAACATTTCGATTTTAGATAAATAAAACTCCTACTTATCCAAGGTTTTAAAATAGGGGATACAATTGTTTAGTTAAAAACTCCAAATAATAATTTTTTCATATTTAAAATTTGCCCATTAGCTACCTAACCTTGTATTTAGATCATTGATCGCAACATTAAATTTAAACTGAATAATTACAGAAACCTATAACAAAAATTTTAAAAATGACAGTCAACATCTTAAATGAAAAAAAGCAAAACAAAGTCATTTTTGCATATTGCAAGTAGGTAGATAATTCTTTATTTAATGAAAATGGATGTGAAAGGTTATTTGAAAGCATTGTTAAAAATGAATATAATTTAAGAAATGTAAGATAAGCTGGAGTCCCTGACTAACAAATTCCCCTCCAATGTGACCAGTGGCCTGGATTATTTGGATTATACCTCTAACTAGTGACATTTCATCTTACCATTTTATTAAAGATATCAGGTTCCAACAGTAATTAATTTTTTTTCCAAAATTTGTTAACTTGTGCTGTTCTTATATATGTATATATATATTTTTTAAATATTCTATATAATCATGCATTGCCCACAAAGTACTTTCAATTAAATCAATAAAAATAATCTGTAGATAAGTAGTCCAGAAAAATCCAAACTCCTGACTAACGACTTCCCATCACTAATGACCTTTTTGGTGGGATTTTTGAAGGTTACTAGTGAGGGACTCCACTATACACTAAAAAAAGAAATTGTTAAATTGATTTGTTGATGGACGGAGGTAATTAATATTGTAAAACTATTAGAAAATATATAAAAATAATTTATATGCCACTTAAATAGTAGTAAAATAAATAATATACATATTTTTAATAAAATAATCACAAAACATAACCCATAGCCCGAGATAAATAGTATTACATACTTTTATGAATAGTATTGCGCCTAATTTTGCATACATAAGAATTACCACCCTCAATAAATGGCTAATATCATCTTTCAATAATCCAGAAAAATCATGTAGGTAATTCTGATATTTTTCAATTTCAATTGGTTGGTGGAAAATATAATATATAAAAGATTTACCTAACCAAGTATGTCTGCATCATCAGTATACAAGATAAAGTCGCATATCTGGGGAGGCCTGTTAGATAAAACTATCCTTCTGATAAAATTAGTAAATTGTATCTCTATACCAATTTTTTATGCGTTTTAGTTTTATGAAACAGGACTTACACTTTGTTACAATACATTTGGCTTACAAAGCAAAAATCTGTGAGGTAGCTAGTATAATAAATAGTTCAATACAATAATATCGAATTCTTTGACATACTAGAAAATGAAATGTATGTGATGAATAAGCAGAGCTGGAAGCAAACAATATTTAAAAGATATGTATCAGAATTTGGTAATGAATGAAAAATGTACGTAGGGAGTTGATAAAAAAAATAAAATTCTAAAATGAATTATGATGTAATAAGAAGTTGTATCATAGATATTTAATAAATCATGTCCAATCTCAAAATATCTAAAAGAAGATTATTTACAATTATATTTTCTAAATTGATAAAGATAAGCAAAAATTAATAACATGTGTAAGATATATAACTTTTAAGTAGTAACACAAATTAAAAAGTTTTCATGATAAATCTCAAATATTTATAACTACACAATATCTATATAATAAGTTAAGTGGCATAGTTAAGTTGTTTAGTCAACGTTTAGTTGACCTTAAAAAAGCTGCAAAAATTGCCCTTGCTCCATTGCTTTTTCTTTTAGAATCCAGTTGCTTTGGTCATAGAATGGCAAAATATAAGGAAAAAAGTACATTTTTGTTAAAATAATTCAATGTATGTATGTAATTATTTTACTCTTCTAATTCATATTTTCATACTTTTAGGGAACTGCTCGTAAATATACATAGCGGTATTAGATAATTATGTTACTTATCTGTAACAGCTTGAAACTAAATAAAATATAATTTACTATTTGAAAACGATTTGGTGCTTTCAATAATTTAATGGGATATTATGGACTATTCTATTTTATTTATATACTGTACATATAGTTGATAACCAATTCTTAGTCTTGTTCAAGGTACCGTTTGATATATTTAAAAACAAGCCATTTTGATGAGAGATTCATTAAATTATGTACTTGACAATAAAATTATTTGACACATCACTTTAAAAAAAATATAAATGTTAATAAGAAAATTATGATTTTTGTTAATTTGCATTAGTAATTAAACAGAGTAAAAACAAAGAATATATAGGCTTAGAAGTTGATAAGCTAAACAATTTTAATAATATCACTTTAAGTACTGAACTATATGAAATCGCACATAAATAAATTTTCATCAAGATGGATTATTTTAAATATAGCAAACAGGTATCTTGATCTAGACTAAGAATTGGAATGCCATCTATATTTATATAAAAAGAATATAATAATATCTCATTAAGAGAAGACAAAATAGTTTTTAAATAGGATTGTCCGAAAATTACGTCACGCATAAGATCAATTTATTACTCTCTCCCCTCTATTATCACGCTTGGCCAAACCGTTCCCTTACGTCACGGTAGCATTCTTCCCAACCTACACAGGTAAGAAATTAGTATATACCGATTTCTAAGTGTTAATATTGCATATCAAGTTACAAATAATAGTAAAATATAAATGAACAAGTACTGAATACTCGGCAATAATAAAATGTGATCAAATATAGCAAGAACTTGATACACCTTTACCTAAAACGCTGTTTTTCACATAGATTCCCATACAGGAAGAGACTTAATGGGCATTACTGGAGTTACTAATTGGATTGTAACTTTTTTTCTTTGTGGCACTTTCAGGAAAGTAAAATCGACGTTTTCGGCATCCACTCATTCTTTTTCTTCTGCCTCACTATTCTCAGCGGCAATGACACACATCATTTGTCTCTGACGTATAGCAGCAACTCTTGAAACACACGCCAAATAAATATTTTAATTACATCTGATAGACAATTCATGACGTTTTAACAAAGCAAGAGTACCAAAATAAGCCTCACAGAAGCACCTTCTGGCCAGTAAATTTTACTAACCTAATGTTTAAGGAAATGTGCGCCAAGAAAACTGATTACATATTCAAGAACAATTTAAACAAACGAAATATGGAACCTAAAAAGTTCTATATTTTGCGTCACGTCCCGCTAATTTTACTCTTCCATATCACGCACCGTCACGTAACTATAAACCCCTCTCCCCTTGTACCGTGAATAATTATCGGAGAGCTGTTACAGATAAATTGAAACATAAATAACATAGCTTTTAACAAAAATGATCTAATACCTCTATATCTTTACGAGCAGTCCACCTAAAAATATGAAAACAAAAGTTGAATTATTAATTACAATTCAACATACTTAGATATATTGAATTATTTTAACAAAAGTGAATTTCTTTCCCGATGTTTTGCTACATCAATGGCCAAAGCAACTGGATCCAAAAAGAAAAAAGATGGAGCATGTGCAAATTTTGAAGCCGTATAGGTCACCTAAATTTTTGATAAAGTTTGATGCTTTTATCATTCTTGTAACAAAATTAGTAAGCCAACTAACTAGCAATAAATAATGCCAATATGTGTATAATGTATGTACAATGATATCACAGTCTTATGTAATACGGAAAGATGGACGGCATAGATCATGATGCAGTAACAATTTCACAGTTACTTAATTGTTTGTAAGAAAATGTATAACATGCACTAGAAAGATAATAAACATTCGATACCACAGATATTTCTCTTCGTGTGCTAATTAAAACTAATTTAAAAATAAATACAAATTAATTAAAAGAAATTAAAATAATATAGAAAAATATATAGGTAGACTGGAAATGACGTAAACACCATATAAAACGTGTTTTAATTAGTATCTTACCGCTTTTAAATTAGTTTCAATTTGATACTGAAAAATATCGTAATAAAGTTACATTTATTTACCTTTATAGATTTTGATATTGTTTTTTTATTTCTCCAATGCGACTGGTGTCACAAAAGTAACATGATATACTATAACTATATACTATAACTTTTTTGGTTTAAAAATTTGTCATTGATAAATGTCTGTGTGGTAGGGAATATATGCATTAAATTTGGGACATAGACATCCATTTTTGAAAAAAATCATTTTAAAACTTAGTCGATGGTTAGATATTCAAATTTTGAAATGTTATTGATTAATCTATAGATTCATCCCAACTACCGAAATTTATCAGCGACTAGATCGGCTATTAGGACAAAATGCTTCAAGCAGAATCTTTTTTTGGGGGGGGGTCAAAGAAGCAAAAAAGGACACCGCTTTGGATCACGGAAAGATTTGGAGAATCGACCACGGGATATCCTCAAAGCCATTCCAAAAGACTATATCAGAGACAATATGAGAAAACTGCTTTCTCGGTGGAGAAAATGCATTCATATACCTGGGGACTCGAAAATCACAGATGAGCCTGCATAAACTTTTAAAGTAAAATTATCAGATTTTTAAATTACTGAAACTTTTCTATTAATAAATATTTTTTCATGAAATGTTATATTCATTTACCATTTGTAATATATTAATATTACAAATTTGATCAACCTGAATTAAAAAAGGGGGAAAAGTTATAGCATTTGTCTCGTTACTTTTTGAACACCACCTCGTAGTTTGCAACCCTCTTTTGATAGAGAGAGTGCTACTAGGTACATGATAAGAATTGTTGACCGATTTTGAGATCGACTTCATTCAGCACTTCCATTAAGACGCAGGTTCATCTCCTGAGCCACGTTGTAGAGATAGATGATATCCGGTCGGCTGTCAGGGTTAGGAGTTATGCATCTGCTCACCAGGTCACGAAGCTGAACCAAATAAATTGGAGAAATAGTTTTATACGAATTTATCACTTTCTAAATTGAAATAAAACTATATTTTGGTTTTATATACCAGAGGGATAGGCTGATTTTGAATAAATGTATGTTGTCGTGGGGGGGGGGGTAATTCTTATGTAAGCCTGTTTTAAAGCTGGCTCCCCGACTACAGGAAAATGTGGGTTGTCTCGTCAAACAAGAAAGACAACGTTTTCTGAAACACTATGAAGCGTTTCTTACACAAAATTGGTGTCTACAACAGAGAGAGAGAAATCAGTGATAGATATGGACCCCCAACTTACTTCAGCAGTAAATATGTCGGAGGGTAGGCTCGGATACTCGCACTGCTCGATCTTTCGACTCAGCGAATAGAAGTTCATCTTATCGCCATAGAAAGGAGACTGGAGGGCGGCCATCTCATAGAGCAGACAGCCCATAGACCAGATGTCCGAGGTGAAGTTGTATCCGTTCTCATGGATGCGTTCAGGTGACATATAGTAGGGGGTGCCAACTAGAAAGCAATTAGAAATGTTAACACTGAAGGTACATCATAAAATGATATCCGTCTATCTTTAAAAAAAGATTTTCAGTCACCAGGCGCCTAGCCAGGATTTTAAAATGCAGTACGCCAAGGTGTTGAAAGGGCGCCGATTTAAAAAATATATTAAAAATCAAATATCAAAATGTATACAGTAGTAGTTTTTATTATATTTTTCTATCTAATCTATATTAATTTGAGTCTCAGTTAGTATTGCCTTTTTATTATCATTTCCATATGATATTAAATAGGTAGTATTCTATGTACTGAATAGACTAAAGACACACGGGGTGAGAAATATGTTGTTTTTACTAGTTATACTTTTATTAACAGGGCGCCCGCCTAGTTTAACAATCTATAGTACGCCATTAAACTCTTTCCTAATCTCATCGATGACTGCAAGAAAGCCGAAGAGGGCCTGTCAACGGAAGCAGGATTCGGCTATCAAAGCCAACCGACAGGCGAACTCCGACTACGGACGGAGACCAATCGCTTCCACCAAGCCCTCCCTCACCAGGAGGCAACCAAACCTCAGCGGGTTTTTGTATGCCACTCTAGGTAGAGCGCAATACCTGGAGTGCGCCAACCACCTCAATGCGCACTGGAGAAAACGCAGTCAAATGCAGCACGGGGACATCGAGAAGAACCCTGGACCCACCTATCCCTGCGTCAAAACCAGAAACACCACCGATAACACCAACAGGAAGAAGAAGCAAAGGAAAAACCAAATTTCCAGGAAGAATGCGCCGACTACCTTCAACGTTCTTCAGTGGAATATGGTTGCTATGGGTGGCAGAAGCCATTATCAATGTCTGACCAATTCCCCATGGAACTCGTGGATATTCTGTATAAGAGGACTGTCAAGTCATAGTCATTCTGTATAAGAAGACTATCAACTCATGGTCATTCTGTATACGAGGACTGTCAACTTATGGACATTCTGTATAAGAAGCTGTCAACTCATGAACATTCTGTATAAGAGGACTGTCAACTCATGAACACACTGCATAAGAGGACTGTTAACTCACTGACATTATGTATACGAGGACTGTCAACTCATGGACATTCTGTATAAGAGGACTGTCAACTCATAGTCATTCTGTATAAGAAGACTATCAACCGATGGTCATTCTGTATACAAGACTGTCAACTCAAGGACATTCTGTATATGAGGACTTTTAACTCATGGACACTCTGTATAAGAGGACTGTTAACTCATTGACATTCTGTATAAGAGGACTGTCAACTCATGGACATTATGTATAAGAAGCTGTCAACTCATGGACATTCTGTATAAGAGGACTGTCAACTCATGGACACACTGCATAAGAGGACTGTTAACTCACTGACATTCTGTATACGAGGACTGTCAACTCATGGACATTCTGTATAAGAGGACTGTTAACTCAATGACATTCTGTATAAGAGAACTGTCAGCTCATGAACATTCTGTATAAGAAGACTGTTAACTCAGGGACATTCTGTATAAGAACGTTGACAACACATGGTCATTCTGTATACGAGGACTGTCAACTCATAGACACACTGTATAAGAGGACTGTTAACTCATGGGCATTCTATATAAAACGACTGTCAACACGTGGACATTCTGTATAAGAGGAATGTTAACTCATTTTCATTCTGTATGCAATGACTGTCAACTCATGGATATTCTGTATAAGAGAACTGTTAACTCATGGACGTTCTGTATAATAGGACTGTCATCTCATGGACATTTTGTATAAAAAAAAGACTGTCAACTCATGGATATTTTGTATAAGAGGACTGTCAACTCATAGTCATTCAGTATAAAAGGAGTCTCAACTCATGGATATTCTGTATAGCAGAACTGTTTACTCATGGACACACTGTATACGAGGACTGTCAACTCATGGACACTCTGTATATGAGAACTGTCAACTCATGGACACACTATATATGAGGACTGTCAACTTATGGACATACTGTATAGAGGACTGTCAACTCATTGTCATATTGTATAAGAGGACTGTCTACTCATGGACATTCTGTATAATAGAACTGTCTACTCATGGACATTCTGTATAAGAGGACTGTCAACTCATGAGTATAAATACAACAAACAAAAAAATGTATCGATAAAATGGTAGACAATATGACGTCATCAAACTATGAAATGCACAAATTTGTAATGCTATGATGCCTAATTATGAAGTAAAATACAATAATTGATGTTTGAATGAATCTCATAAATGGGAAATTATTTCTCAATGAGACTATTTTATTTACAAAAATAAAATGCAATGGCAAGAATTCATAAAGAAAAATCGTTTCCATATGATCAGAGAACTACAATTAAATGAATCTTGAGAAAATACATTGTCTTATGCTTACCATGAAAAGTGACATTCTACAGTGTCGAAAAGTAGTGCTTTTCCACACTGTAGAATTTTTCAAGTACTGTAAGGTTATCTCTTATAGTGGTGTAATATAAAGTTTACTTTTCCAGTACCGTGAAATAATAGTTAGGCTGATTATCTATGGATTTCGATAATAATATAACAATGAATCAAACAATAAATACTCTATGGTTTTGTCATAAATAATCCTTTGAAACGATAATCATAGAAATGCAGATTCTCCAAGGATTTATAAATAAAATTGCTTAGTCATGAAATTACATCCATAGATTTAGCATAAGAAAAAATTACGTTCCTTTATTGGAAAAGTACAATTTCCATACTCGGATATCTATTAATCCTCGATCTTTTCCAATTTCAGGAAAATAACTTTTTCACCTGCAGTTGTGCTTTTTAATTTATATCAGATGGGTAAGTGTTTTCACTATGAAATTGGTAATGATGACAATAATACACTTACACATAGAAAAAGACAGAAAAAATATAGGAAAACGCCACACACTTAGTCATTTCACTGTTTAGTGGATTAAAATTTAGATTCATTGACTGAAAGTTAATTCCGAGAGGTGAGAGCCTGAGACCTGTGTGCCCTCAAATATGTAAGCCCACAACCAATAAATAGTCGCAGCCATGCAGTCAGGTCAGGGGACCCAGCGGGACATTCAATGGGTCCCCCTTTGCCCAATCCACCCATTTGGTTATTGAGATTTGTCGGGCAGTCCCAGAATAATGGGGTTTGGACACCATCTTGTTGATACACCAAAAGTGTGTGACTCAATATAAAACCCAAGAATAAAATCCAGATTTGAAGAAATTATAATTATTTTTGAAAACTGACGGGAAGGAATTATGGCCCACGCGGTATTTCGGTTTTTAAATCAATCGTAAAAAATACCGAATTTTGTGGTATTATACAATATTGTCAATTCCAAAATAATTGCGGTTTATCTATCATTATTGTATTAGTTAAAACACATTGTCACTAGCTCATTAATTTGATCTACGAAAACTAGAGGGGTTTGGCACCGTCGCTAGCTCATTAATTTGATCTGTGCAGCTATCTATATAAAGCACAAAATGTTGTCCTTGATAAGATTTAGGCAAATATTTTGTGGAAATGTCATACAAACATTTTGCTCCATCTCTTTGGTTTCAATATAACAGACGTCAATCAACAATCGGGACACTATCAGACTACCTGAAATGGTCATTTAATATCTTGTGCTTCTTCGGTACTTATACTGTGGAAAAAAGGTCTTGTAAAGAACTGAATAAAACTAATTGTTTGAATTTGACGACGATTCCAGTGCGGATCTTAGCTGTGTTTAAGAGCAATAATAAAGAAACAGGAATACTTTGATAAAAATATACTACTTGTCTATATTACTCGCAAGTGATAGCCCAGGACAGCTGTTTCGGCCTTGTTGGGCCTCTTCAGCTAGGCATAATCACAG
>JAUYWI010054323.1:0-17295 GCA_034780595.1 Parotoplana pacifica
TTACAATCTGGGCTGTATGGTGGCTGCCTAAGGAGTCTTATATTTCGATCAGCAATGTAATTGACAGTAGCAACAGCTTTCTTACAAAAGGGACATTTTTTTCGGTATGGACTATATTATAAGAAAGGATTAATGAAAATTCTCTTCATTAACTTCAATATTAATTTGCCCTATAAAACCCGACCCTTTTTGATACTGTTATAGCCTGATAATGTGTGCCGTTGCGGCCAAATCCATTTGCATGAAATTTGGAACCTAATTCTCTTGTGAAATCTTTGGTTTTTTAGAGTCTGAGGACACTAAGATCATGTGATAGCCTCTGAAAAAACAAGATTGTGTTAAAATGTACTTTTTGTGAAAATATATCAATAATGGAGCCAAACATTAATATAATCGAGAAGAATCATGAAACATAGCTTTCGGTAACAAAAATAACAACAAAAACAAGTCGGATGTGCCACTGCGACATATTACAGGCAAATATTTTTTTATTCCTGCTTACAGTTCTCATTGATGACTATTTTAAACCTCTTACCATCTTTTAAGCTTTTTTTGGCAATCTTATATTATTTATAGTTCAATAATATGCTGCTACAGGTAATACTTAAGCATATTATTAACATTAATCTAGTGATCTAGTTTTCTCGTTCCCAGTTTTGAACAGAGAATTTAGCTATCTAAACTCAACATGTTAATTTGAGTACCAACTAGGTATCTTATACTACTTTTGGAGACAAGTAGTGGTAGCCCAGGATATGATCTCATCAGCTAGGCCTACCCAAACTTGTCAATCCAAAGCACTAGAAGAAACAAACGAAAGTTTTGCAGATTTTCTCTTTGGATTCTTAAATTAAGTTAACTGAGACTTTGTTAGCTCCAAAATCTTAAAAAAATAATTTAATTCATGTACTGAAATACCTAGCTACTTAGTAATATCCGCATGTAATTTCATTTATTTCAAGAATTTTTGGAATTTGTTTTGGATCCTTTTTCGCCAATCTTATATTTATGATGATAGGTATTCATAAGTAAACCATGGCCGACACAATATAAGTACACAATATTATAATCCTGTATAGAATATGCATAGGTACATCACAAACATTTGAGGTAATTTATACCTTTTTTCTAAAACATAACTATGTAATTTATCGTTTCTTTGACCACTGTGAAACTTGAATATATTTTCTTTTTTTGTTCCTCTTCTATCTTCATAGTCTTGTATATGATATTATTTTTTAAATTCATTATATTTTCGATGAATTTATTTTAGAGATTACAATGCTAGCAACTGTTTCTGTAAAATATTATCAATTAACTATACATAGTCTCTATTATATTTCATTTTATCTTAATTTAGGTGATGCCATTTTGTGGATAAAATCTAATTTGGACTCATATCGTCTAGGACTGATGTTTGCCACTATAGAACTAAGCTATCTGGCCGACAACAGAGATAAAGTTGCATTGACTAAAAGGAATTTTAGTTGTTTTATTAAAGGCAAGAAGCTAAATCGCACTTTGTAATAGTTTATCTAAAAAATTGCAAGACTAATTGTTCGATGCTACCGTTAATCGTGGAGAGATCATTTTAAACATATTTTTGATCTGGTTTTCTGGACCACTAGCCTCGTAAAAATATGAACATTTTAAAAATTGTAGAATTGTCCTAAACAAATTTTAATAATAGCATTATCGTACAATAGTAGGGCACACTGATAAAATATTTTTTTCAAAAAATCCATATTATATTAAATTATATGTTATTAATATTAAAAAATTATACTTCTCGCGCATCTATTTAAAGGACGCTAACGATGACCACCTGTGTATCCCAAGAAGAACTTGGGTTCATCTTCAATCGGACCAAACAGTTAGTTGAAGAAGGTCTTCGAAAAAAGATAGACCCAGAAACTTTCAGAGAGTAAGATATGGCTGATTTGATTTTTTTTTAATTACAAATTTAATTTCTTTAGATCTTGGAACGGTTCGATGAATAGTATTTTTTCCGGTAACTTTGACCAATGACAGTCTTTACGTAGATGGAGCCTTGACCAGAATTTAGATCTGTAAAAAATATAAGTAGTTTTCACAAAATCTGGGACATGTATGCTGTTTCTAAACTTATCCAACAGAAGTATAGTTTATCACTACTGAATTTACATGATGATACCGATGGTGGAAAAAAATTAGTTCATGAATATCTAGACTTGTTTCAAAATATTTTCGACTCAGACTCAGAAACAACATTCTTCTAAATATGGTTACCCTTCAACCTTTGAGGGTACAGCCATTTGAGTATCTCATTGTGTCCAATGTCTTGGAGCTTGTTTTTAAGAATGACAGTCACGTCATTCTTCAGTCTAAAGGCGTGAGATTCCAAGGTATTTTTAGAATATTTATTTTGTTTAAATTAAAAATTGTTTAATTTTATTTGATTTGACGATAAATTCTAGAGTAGAATTAACAATACACTCAAGAGCAATAAGAATCGCCACCCAACAATTGAAATTTAACATAAGCGTGTCGATTCATTATTTTTGATAGATTTTAATTATTGAACATACCTCATGAACAGAAATCACCACATAATTGATTGATTATTTAAAATTATATCTACCTAGCTTAAAATTATATATTTATTAGGTATATAAGTGGCGATTATTTTTGCAGTGGATGTGCAGTTAATGTGTACTTAGAAAAATATGATTTTATATTTAGATCACATTTTCATTATTTTATAATCATATATTTTAAAACAAAAATAAGTGTTATGTAATGTTACTTATGAATACCTATCAATTAGCATGAATTGTCGGGGCAACCTAGGGCCTCAAATCCTCGACAGGATCGTGGATTGGGGCGAATGTCCACTGGAAGTCATCACCAAGTAGCGGGACAGCTCAGGCAAATCAGGCTAGTTGACTATGGAGTTGTGGCATCTGTCTCAACTGTGAAGAGAAGACTCGTGGGTGCAGGTTTAGTGGGCAGAATTGCACCAAGAAAGCCTTTACTCACTGCACTAACCGTCATCGTTGCACACGTCTAGCATGGGCTAC
The DNA here is from genome assembly GCA_034780595.1 of Parotoplana pacifica. Lineage (NCBI taxonomy): Eukaryota > Metazoa > Platyhelminthes > Proseriata > Otoplanidae > Parotoplana > Parotoplana pacifica. The sequence continues at coordinate 3,060 of JAUYWI010054323.1, forward strand.
CGAACGTCAGAATTGGACAGTCGACCAACGGCGCTGTCATTTTCTCAGACGAGAGCCCTCTCCATCGTGTAGCTAGTCGCCAGCGTAGGTACGTCCGACGTAGAGGTGGTACTGCTCTTTGCAGAGAGCACATTCGTCCAACTGTCCACTCAAGAATTTATTCCAATATGATATGGGGTGCTTTTACACTCAATGGACTACGCCCATTTGCCAGAGTTCAAGGTCATCTCAATGTGCAGAAGTACATGGGGATCTTCCAGAAGCACCTCCATCCCCTTGACTTACCTGTAAATAACTTCATCTTCCAGCAATACAATGATCCATGCCATACAGCTGTTTGTCACTAACTTCATGCAGGAGAACAACATCCGCAACCTTCTTGGTTCCCGCAGTCTTCAGACCTCAACCCAATTAAAAATCTCTGGAGTCACGTCCGTTAGGAGGTCGATCTCATCCCAGTTCAGGGTCTAGATGGTCTTTGGGCAGAAACACAGAGCGTATGGCAGAACATTTATCCTGCATTGATAGAGCATCTAGTCAACTCAATGCCACGACGTATCCAAGATGTCATTGCATCCAGAGGTGGCTCAATTGCCTATTGAAGATCCTTGAATCCTCCTTTTAGAGAACGCGTAAAAGGTCCTCTTCAGGACCACCACATATTGATTGATATAAAAATGATGATTCATTGAATAAACATGATGAAAGATAGTGATATTAATTGATAATCATGTCTATGTAAATGATTCGTATATATAACTTGTTAGAGTGCTACAAATCAAAGATATAGATAAAAATGGGGGGCGTCGTATTTAATGAGCGGGGGTGTATATCATCAATGATAGAAATGAAAAGAAATATACTACCGTGGAAAGGGACAACACCGTACATGCATATTTTGTGGATAATGAGTTAGGTACGGATATTAGTAGCATTTGGCATAAGGAATCTTGTGGTCACAACGAAAAGTTCCAAGACCACTGGAAAGGCTTCAAAACTTAAGGAGCCGGATGGGCTTTCCATTTCTTCAACTGTAATTTCGATAGATGTGTAAATCAAAAATGATAGAAATGAAACAAAATATAATTGTTAACATGCAGCTCAGAACAAAATAAATTTTTAATGAAACCATACAGGAAAAGAAATTAAATTTTATATTCATACTTTTGAAGGAAAATATTGTTAGTGACACTTGACAATCGTATATTACTTTAACATTCCTGATTTAGGTGCTTTTATTTATATTTGTTAGTGAAAATAGTCAACAATCATTGAGCAGCATCGGTAATTCTACATACATTTATTCCTTATGAAAAGTGCCCTAAAAATCTGTCCTTAAAGGATCATCTGAAAATTCTACATGATCTTATTATCATCATCATTTATTTTTAAGAGGTCGATAATTCCCTGCATACATGTCAAATAGTTACTATGGTTCAACGTATTGATACATTCACAGTCCATTTGTGAATTGATAATAATGTTACTAAGGAGTTCCAATTTATAACTATACAGCCACAGTGGACAAGTACTACAACTGTCACTCTTCCCGTATTCTATATTATTCTATATTATTCTATATTCTATTATTCTATATTATTCAAAATGTAAAAGGCTAAATAAGGCTCAATAATTTTTTTAGTCACTCAGTATTTACTATGACGTTTTTGTAACATTTCTTGGACTTTCAGATTGTTAGTATTGGATTTTGGTAGTTTGTTTCACAAGTATATTAAAATTTAGCCATCAAGTGCACTGCGAATTTTCGATCACTCTGTAGTATTACTCTCGACAATCCTTGGTACTCACGACTTTTTATACTATGATGAATTACAAATATGTACCTTTATTTTCAATAATTAGAATCATTACATTTTTACCATCACTATGCACATATTATTTACTGTATTTCCAATATGACACATGTAACGGAACAGTCTATAGATTATGTTATGGCTATTAATATCAGACCTTCCATATAACAAGTAGTGGAATCCAGTAGATTTCCCTGAAATGGTTGTTGTAATCAGGAAGTTCAATCATCGAAGGCAAAAATTGTGTTAGCTCACACGATAAATAATTGAAATATGTATAAAAGTGTGTTAGCTAGGATCATAAAATAATTAAATTCACTCAAAACTGTATTTGCTCTTTAATTAATAAAAATGTCCATGAGCTAACTACTTTTTTCTTGTTCAAACTGACTTTCGCTCTTGGTACAATTGCATAAAATGAAACTTTAATTATCATTGTTTTTTGTTGACAGTTTCTGTCGTGTATTAAGGTGTAGGGTGGTTATCAATGCATTTTGATGGTTTTAATCAAAATTATCAATTTTGTATTTAAATTATTAATTGTCTCTGTTAGAAAATACCTGTTCCATACTACCATCAGTGTAACTTTTTTGTAAATATTGTACTACTTTAATTGTATTTTATATCTACAATTTTGAAGTATTTTTACCCTGTAACATAAATTTAAAATGGTAGTTATAGCTACCATAAATGTGAAGCATCCAATTATTTAAGACATTATTAATAATGCCTTCCTAATTCTTCATAAATCTTATTTTGAGTATAGTAATATGTCTATTTGAGATTTTTAGAAAATTATCTAATTTTGGATTTATATTAAGTCTGTGTTTGATAATATTTGTTCAATACTATGATCCATGTAACTTTTTATATGTTGTATTTATTTAATTGTATTTTATATTTACAGTCTTGAAGGATTTTTACCCTGTAACATAAATGTAATTTGGTAGTCTAGCTAGGTCAGTTTATACAAGAAAAAAGTAGTTAGCTTATGGAATTTTTATTAATTAAAGAGAAAACACAGTTTCGAGGGAATTTAATTATTTTATGATTCTAGCTAACACACTTTTATGCATATTTCAAATTATTTTATGGTGTGAGCTAACTCACTTTTTCCCATTTTTGGCCAATAATATTATATCACATTTATTTGTTGATTGTTTTTGGCGTTATATTAAGGTGTAAATCTATTTTATTTTGAAAGTAAAATAAAGGAAATATCATCATCATCAGTGTAAGTGTTTGATCTGAGCGTTAGAGATAATGTTTCATCAAAAATTTCTATCCATAGTGGTCTATGTCACCTCCACATCTCTCTTTTCTGCGTGAAGTATATCAATTTGTAAATTAAACCTTATACAATGTATAATTAATTTTTATTTTAAACCAAACATTTTGAACAAATTACACCAACGAATAGTAGATATTTATAATTATCAAACAAGTCATTGTATTAATAAATATGAATACATAGGTACAATTTGACAGATACATCCCATTCACGTCTATCACCTTTTGGAAGTGAACAATGAGATTTCTTGTCAGCATTTGTGGTGTAAGTGACTGAAGAAATTCAGTGATATACTCTCGAATTTCCTAAAATTAGCAAAATCTTTGTTGCGTCTTTGAGATTCCATATTTCAAAATATATGTATATCGATGCTGCAGATTTAAAGCTGGTAATATGTTTTCATAAGTACGCTGCGTGATACCTCTCCTTAGCCATGTTTGTATCAGCTTGTTGCATCCCTCTTACTACTGTGCACTTAAAGAGTACGATATCCATTTGGCTACAACACTTAAAAGCCAAAGATCTTCATTGATAATGGTAGCCACAGTTGTTTTCGATATTTTTTACCTTCCTGTGACTTTCGAGATGGTTCTACAGGAAATATAATCATTCTGATTAATTAATTGGCGTATAAATTCTACATTTTCATCAGACTTTTGGATTCTGGTTTTGCCAACATTATACATTTGATGCCATCTTGGCCAATAACATTTTCCAGCAATGTTTATTATCAACAGTGGAAACATCATTTAGGCTTAATATCTTAATAATAGTTATGTATAAGAAATTTATAAAATGTTACTATAACGTCTATTACTCCGAGTGAGCAAAGCGAATGAGTTTTAGTAGATCTCCGAGTATACGTAATTATATTTTATGCAGTAATTGGAAATTCTCTTTCTATAAAATTTTGAATTATAAGAAGAATTTGTCGTCGATGGAAGAACTTCAAATAATATGCAATCAATTTGTTTGTACCATTATCTATGCTTAAAGTAATAAAATGGAGAACTTATCTATATGGTACTAAAGTTAGTATTTTATGTATATGTTACTTGTCCCAATTTGAATCCCTCATCACTCAAAACCACAGCAAATTTGTCAAAATTTCTATCTCGACGTGACTTTACTGATTTCCTTGATCCGTCCGTGTCCATAAAATATTGTCCATGTATGAATATTGATCTATGTATGAAAAGGTAAAATAAAAGTTGTTTTTTATGCATTGATAAAAGTTTTATTTTGGAGCAGCTGGTAGACGAGTTGGTAGCGCGATAGACTACGGATCGGGAGGTACCCGGTTCGAGCCCCTGTCGTGACTCACTTTAGGTTACTTTGTAGACATAGTCCCGAAAGTACTCAGGCACTTAATTTTTCGGATCACAGTTAAAAGGGTTTCTTAGATACTGTGATGACATCACTCGATAGATTTCCTTGAAATGCCGCTACTGGACGAAGTAGAAGTTTTATTCTATGCATCGATAATAAGTTTACTATTAAAATCATCTATCAACTACTAAATCTGTATTACTTGCAAGTAGCATTGCTTATAATTCACAATTATTATATAAATAGCATAAAAATATATATCCAAGCAATATAAAGTAATTGTCCTTGACAATGAAGTAGTCCATGGTATATAGAGTAAACCTTTATAGATTGTTCTATGCATGAGCAAGTAAACTTTGTTCTCCGTGCATAGATAGAACAGAAACCCATATTTGCTTCCTAGATAAATCAGTCAAAATTTAAATAAATTGAAGCAAATTAGAAAATAGTAGGTAAATATTATAGAAATTTATAGATTTAAATTTAGAAGATAAATAATGTCCACAGACTAAAACACATCATAGAGGAAAATATTTATGCAGGTTTGGTAATCAAATCGTATTGGAAATAAAATCTGGGTTATATGTTTTCAATTCCAGCTATATATTCTCATGTACTGTTTATTTAGTATAAATAGCAAAAAATGCACTCAATTGCATATATCTAGCGTTCTGTAAAAGTTATGTGCATCAAATTTGGATTATAAACTATGTAATTTAAAGTAGCTCTACAATATGAAAATGCAATTAAGTCTCTAGTGTTTATAAATCGGCAGTTGCTATGGAAAATTGAGTCCACTAGCAACGATTGCTAGCGGAAAATATCTTCTTTCTTTCTGGAACATTTCCAATATATGTTCCGAATATCAAAAGAATTAATTAAAGCGTAGGAGCAGTTATTGGGTCTGAAGAAGAAGAATAACAATTAAAAACGAGATTTTTTACCCTTTAAGCAGAAGAAAGTTGGCATACCTCTTAAGTGTCGAGGGTGCAATACGATAAAAAAAAGAATTACATCAAAATGTTAAATAGCTTTCAAATGGCAGCTGTCCCAAAACTGACCTCTCTTGTCAGATCTTAATATACCTTACTGTATGTAGGTATGATATACCTTTATTTAATTCATATAAACTAAAAATTTCTAACCTAAAAATTTAAAATTAGCATTTTCAAAAATTGTGTTAAATATGAGGATAAAGAAAGCCAAGTCTAGACCAAGGATTATACATTTATAGATACCAAAAAATAATTTTCTGATTGATTAAAAACAAATTTTAAACAGCTTATTAATAAACGCAAAAATGCCACTTGAATTAAAATAGAAAGACTCATTAATAGCAAGGATATGTTATTTTCACAATAAAGTTAATATGACAATAACATTGTTTATTACTGAGTATTTCTTTTTAAATCAAAATTTACCCTTAAAACTATTAATCCATCTTAAAATGTAAGTGATTTGTTGAATAGATTAGTAGATTTTCTGAATACAGAACTTTTGTATCCATTTTTGTATTTATAGGTTTTTTCTGTAAAAAACAGCCTTGACATACATTATTATAATGGCCAAAACTTTTATACATTAGCTATAAGGACATATACAGAGACTTCTATTATCTGTGGTTAGTATATAATCATGCCATTCGAAATATTAAGTATTTGTACAACGGATTTTTAGTCAGTCAGAGACTTAATAAATTTGTCATTATTTTAGATAAATGACTAAACTTAGACGGACACAGTCCAAAAACCAATGATTTGATATCTATTAAATTTGCACAAGTTGTAAACATTGTAAAATACAATCTACATATTGATCAAAAGTGGCTATTTTAGGATTTGAATTGTACAAGCTATTGATGTCCCAAGTTTAGTTCATTTTCAGAAGTCCAAAAATACTCTGGCAAGGCTAGCTACCTCTTAGAGCTATCGGTCCATTGCCATAATCTTGGAGATCGAAGGTTTAATGGAAGGCCTAATTGTCATAAAATCAATGGTATTTGATTATAAAATCTTTGTTGGCATACAATGAACTTTTATTTCGAATCATCTTTTTGTTAAACATTATCAAGATTTTATAGAAACCACAAAATATAGAAATTTTGGACGAAATGTTCAGAATTGTGGTAGGTACTCCAAATCCTATACTGATACTATTGTCTTTGTAAATATCAGCTATTCCTAATGACACAGAGAAAAAAATGACTTTATAAAACGTTTTGTTTTGAGTGATTTCCATCATAGAGTATACGTACTCTATGATTTCCATAATTTTTAACCAATCTTCATTTCAGCGCGATTCAGAGGATTGTAGTTGGAGCCGCTCGGAAAGTTTTTCCAGAAGATGCTTCGTACATTGGTTGTGACTACGGTGGGAAAACGAAGGCCATTCAAATCCACTTTAGCACAATTAGTAAACCACCAGCCACCACTATGGCTACAAACAAAATGATCTTGTAATATTCATATTTTCTGTTATTAAAGGACGCAATATAATGGAATATTCATATTTGGTAAAAATATATTAAAATATTCAATTTTCTTTTGTTTTAGTAAAGTAAAAATTATAATTTGTGATGTCAAAATAATAATGGAACTGTATTCTTTTATTTTCTCTTATCTAAACTAGCACTTACATTTCAGGACAATTCCCATTATTTCCATCCACATCATGATCATAAGTAGAAAATCCAAAATTATTGTGGTACGTCAGTGAATCAGTAGCATTTCCAGCATATCCGCTAACAGTCAGTTTAAAATCAGCATTTTTATTTTCAACATAAAAAGTCGAATATGTGGCATAGCTATTAATACCATTAAATTGGAGGTCCACCCTTAACGCTTTATTTCCCTGACTGGTCAAGGCATGCAGAACATCAAGACCCAGCCAAAATTCACCACTAAAAAATAATTCAATTTTTACTCTAAGTAGAATAATAAAAACTACACAAATATAAATTAAAAATAAAGTTAATTCGAATTAGAAAACGTTAACAATTAGACCATAAGTACGTTTTAGACATTATCCACTGAACTAAATACACAAGAGTACAAGCAAACAATCCTGCCTCTATAAAGTCGATTTAAATATTGAATCGAAACCAATATCTTTATAGGTTAAATTTGATACTACCCATAAGTTCTCCTATCTTCATAGAAATATAAACTCTAAATATCATCGACTAAACTATTAAAAATCTTAGTTTCAATTATTGAAATGATTTAAATCTTTCAAAAAATGTTTATGATCTTTGAAATGAATCGAAACAACTTACCTACCTACTGTAACTTGATATTGGTCTCCCAAAAATTCTGCATTGACAAATACAACTAACATTCAAAGAACTCACGTTATATCCCCAAAACCTTCCTGATATTGAGTGTAGTTCCGATAGAAATCAACAGCGGGTTCATAATCAACGTTCCGTCGCTGAAACACGGTCCAGCCTCCGCCATCGGTGGTCATATCGCAATGAACTGTGACTGAACGATCTGTGTCATTGGCAAACGGGAAAATCAGATAAGCTCCACTTGTAGAAATGGCAAGATTGCTAAATAAATACAAATTTGAAATACACTTCTTAACATCAAAATAAACAAAGATTATTCTAAATTTAATAGGGTTTTATCTTTTAAAGAAAGAATTAATGAAAATTCTCTTCTTTAACTTCACAATATTGATTTGCCCTATAAAACCCGACCCTTTTTGATACTGTTAGAGCCTGATAATGTTTGCCGCTGCGACCAAATCTATTTGCATCGAATTTGGAACCTAATTCTCTTGTGACATTTTTGGTATAAATAATTTTAGGGTCCGAGCACACTAAGGTCACGTGATGGCTCTCTGAACACACGTAATTGTAAAATTATGTCAATGTTGGAGCCAAACAATAATAGAATTGAGAAGAATCATGAAAAATAGCTTTCGGTAACAGAAATAACAACAAAAACAAGTTGGATGTGCCACTGCGAAATATAACAGGCTGCTTTTTTTATTCCTGATTACAGTTCTTCTGATTGATGACTATTTTTATACCTCTTACAATCATCAAATCGCCCTTTGACGGTGGAACAGTAACTCGTAGATTATTTTTAGGTAACTCCTAGGATCAATAAATCGCAGTGCCTATCTTGATTAGCAATCGAGACATGAATAGTCTAGTACCTTTTTCACATAAATGATCTAATACTTCAAGTTGTAACAGTTATCATTCATTAATTGCTATCAGATTTCATCATCTAAATGGATGAAATCAGAAAAAATGTCCAAATCAAATCAAATCAGCTGATGTACCTACCGCTAAAGTACATGTCCGACTAAATAGGGACTTTGGTAGTTAACTGAACGAGCTAGTTAGCCTTGCCAGAGTGTTAAAGGATTTATGAAAATGGGCCCATTATTCGACACTCGTATCTGTATAGTTCAAAAACCTGGAATAACCACATTTGGTCAATGCATTGCCTTTTACGATGTTAACAAAGCCTGCAAATTTCATAGAAATCAGTCCATTGGTTATCGAACTACGAATACTTAAATTGTCATTCTTTTAAAAAATAGTTTCTTATTTCTTTGTTTATTTATTTCTTCAACACCGATAAGAATATCTAACTTTAACTGATTTCAATTATATTTAGCACATTCTTTCAGTGTCTGTGTGAGGAACTATAAAAATCCATTTTAGTTTTCTTAACACCCTAGCAACCACCTATAAACGAGTTATATGTATGTGTTAGCAAAATAAAACAAAATTCACCGATTAAAGGGAATTTAGAATAATGATGCCGAATTAAGTTTGATGCTCATTGCAACAACAATGTAGGATTCGTGAGATACATTATCTTTAAAGTTATAAAATAGACTACTAAAAACAGGCTTCCAATACCTTTCTTCTGAATGTCTTCTACTTTTTCTCTTCTTATGCAAATTAGCAAATTGTCTTTACTTTTATGCTTTGGTATGGAATATACGAACATTTTATATTCCTCAGACAGTAATTATGCATGGCTGATTAGGCCCAACAAGGCCGAAAAACTTTTCTGGTCACTTGCGAGTACTATAAATAAGTAGTATACTAGTTTTTTGTGTTTTTTATTATTGCTCTTAAATGCATTAAATATTGTCTTAGTTAAAATATACGAATAAAATTAAATTTAATGAGATCAGATTGGCTTAAAGGGCCTTTAAAGATGGTTATCTTTCCAAAACAAATTCTAAAAAAACTTAAAATAAATGAAATTAATGCTATGGGATTTTGGTTCTTATGGCTCTAAATAAATATTAATATGTAACTAAATGTTTCAGTACATGAATTAAATTATTTTTTTATTATTTTAGAATTATAATTGTCGAAAAGATACATAGTTAAAGAAAATAAAGAGCGCCTTCGTTAGCTTAAAAATAATTTAATTCTTGTACTGAAACATCTAGTTACTTATTAATATCTACTTAGAACCATAACAACCACAATACCATAGTTAACCATATTTTATTATATTTATTTCAAATTTTTTAGAATTTGTTTTGGTCCTGAAATAAAGAATTTCAAAGCATATCCATAGGCTAAATTCTGGGACAAGTCTGGACACTAGTCACTGAACAGTTCTTTTTTTCTTTCTTTCTACCCCCCTTTTTTCTTTTCCTCTCCCTTCCTTTCTTTTTTTCTTTCTTTCTACCACCTCCCACTTTTTTTCTTCTCTCTTCCTTCTTTTTTCCTTTTTTCAATCCCCTCCAACTTTTCTTCTTTCCCTTTTCCTCCTTCCTTTTTCCTCCCCTCCCTTCTTTCTTCCTTTTTTCCTTTCTTTTTACCCTCCCTCCTTTTCTACTTCCCCCTCCCCCGTTTCTTCCTTGACCCCTCCTTTTTTAAGTTCTAGAGAAACACGTCTCCCGCTGTCTCCCCCTTTGCTCAGGTATAAGCACAACGAATCTAATCTATGATTTTAATTTTTAAACATCGATTTTCTATTGTTAAACATAGATTAAAACTTTATAAAAATATTTTGTTAAAAAATACTTATTGATTTTGATATTGATTTATGAATATTTTAAAGTTATCTGTTATTATTGAGTTGTAAACTATGGCTGTTCAATAAAAAGAGAGCATGTTAACTTTTTTATAATGATTTTGGTTAGATGCGAAATGAAAGTTTCAGAAATTTATGAATTTCTCCATACCGCCTGGGGCGATGAAGTAATATGCGACAACTGGCTAATGAGTTTCGTGGACAACTTCAAACGAGCTAACGCAAGCATGATCTGGACGATCTCGAACATCTAGAACTCCGGACAACAGTTCCGAAATACGAACACTAATAGACTAGGATCCTCATGTATCTAAAAGTTCACTGAGTCATATAACCGGTATTCCAGAGCCAACTGTTCAAAGAATTATCGTTAAAGATCTCAGTTTGCATAGCTTTTGTGCTTGCTGGATCCCACACAAATTGAGTGACTAACAGAAACAGAACAGGGTTAGAGGAGCTAATCGGATTCTCCAAAAAATAAATGACAGTGTAATGGTTATAGGTGAGAAATGGCTGTACAAGGAACCCATGCCTACCAGACAAAATGCTCGAGCTTGGGTTGGACCAGGTGGTGACCGTACTGGAGTTCCAAGACGCATTATATCTGATGAAAAATATCAAGACATTGTTGCCTGTAACCTTCAAGGTGAACATTATCTCAAGATATTACCCAGAGGTCATGTTATCAATGTTGTTTTGTATTGTGAAACTTTACCAAATCTAATATTCGTTTGTCGAAGAGGAAATCTGAAAATCATGCATGACAATGCTAGACCCCATACTGCCAGAAGAACTTCTTGTTCGACTGTCTCGGGCTCCATGAATTGCTTGGATCGCTTCATCTTTCGTAATATGGAAGCTCAAAGAAGACACCATGTATTTGCTGACATCAATTATGCACGCAGATTTGTTGATGACTACCTTCAAAACTTTAGTTGACGTCTTCTGAAAAATGAACTGGCGAAATTCAGATTGGATCTGCAGAGGATCGTGGATAAAGAAGATTCTTATTTTATTGATATTTATGTAAAAAAAACTTGTTGAATTTGTTTAGATACACAATAAACATTGATGTCAATAATTTATTTTATCTGGGTATATAAAGGGAAATTTTTATTGGACCACCCTATATTTGGACCTTGTTATGGTCTCATCAGCAAGGCATACCCAAACTTGCCAATGCAAAAGCAGTTTGATAGAAGGCCAGATTTTCTCTTTGGATTCTTAAAATAATAATTTAATTCATGTACTGAAATACCCAAATTACTTAATCATATCTACTTAGAGTAATACCAGCCACACTTCTATAGTTAACCGCATGTAATTTCATTTATTTCAAGCATTTTTGGCATTTGTTTTTTATCCTTTTTGGCCAATCTCTTATTTATGATGAATACAAAATGCAATCATTACCGGCCCATATTCATGACAAAAGTATTATCCAACCATTTGCGACGTATATTTATGACAAATACAAAATGAACTCGTTACTTTTTTAGGTCCAAACAGTTCTTCCTGGGTACCAGAAATGACAAGTCTAAAAAACGAAATAAATAAATATTTAAATATATTTTTAAGTCTGAATTGAGATGAAATGTTATACTTCTCATAGAGTAAGGATACTCTCTCTATGATAGTCTATGATACTTCTACCACTCAGACTATTTTCAGATATGCTCTTCCAATCTAAGTATAAATAAAAAACAAAGAACCAACACATAAAGTTAACATTCATTTTCCAAACCGGTTTCAATTAACCTTAGTCATTCTCAATGGCGATTACTAAATAGTACTTAGCATAGGTAATTAAATGGATTTAAAACAAATTAATTAAAGTATACAAAACGAGAAAAGTTTTAAAGTAATAGTTCTGTTGTGGGCTCTCTGTCTAATTTTGTAGTACAAAATAAATATACAAATTTAAATAAACACTTAATTAAATGCTGACAACAGATCTGGATCTACGGCTATAGGCCTTTAACTTTACAGGAATTTGTAGTTGCAAGGTGGTTCATTTTTTTTTTAAAGTTCACATTAAATCTAATCCTACCAAATAAATCGTAGATGTAAAAATCAACGAAAATTTTGGTATACAGAAATCGACAAAATACAAAATGTTATACAGAAAGCAAAAGTATATTAGACAATCAAAAAGAGAATCAAAAATATAACAGAAAGAAAAGAAAACGAAACTTTTCCATAATAAAGATTTGAAAACTGATCTTTCGTCATCCAATTGGATTGTGAATAATCTTCAGAGATTGAAGAATCAGAAAAGAATTCTTTTAAACAAAGTCGACGGAAAAATGAGATTATGTCACTAAGAAATTCTCATTTTAAATCAAAGTTTAGATTTTCTTCGTCTTTCAACGGTGATTGGAATATTCCAGGAAAACCCTTCTTGCGTCAACTCTGTGTACTCATCAATATCTTCATTACCTACCGCTCACTAATTGCTTCTCTGTGCCTAATAATAATCACAGTGGAAATCAATCTGACATTTTAGCCTCAAATAAAAACAATTCCTCCAATCAGATTTCTCAAAGTCAAAACACATGGATTAAAGGCCAATTGGTTGTGAAATTTTCAAAGAAAATTATTTCCACAGAACAAAAGAATGCTTTCGAATTTGGTTCAACAATTTTAATTTCTTAGTGACCTTAATGTCATTTTTTCGTCGACTTCGTTTAAAAGTATTTTCAATCTCCAAACAATTTGCATGCGATATTAACAAAGTCATCAATTAAATCTTATTCTGATAAGAAATTTGATTATCTGCGACCAGCCAATTCCATCACTTCCGTATTCTATGATCTTTCTAAATTCCATAAACATTTTTCTAATAACTGTTTCCTCTTTGTCAAATTGTTTCTGGAATTAATTGCGCTACATAAAAAAATCATAATGTGTGGATTTTGTTCTCAAACCGCTTATGATAAAACAGAAATCTTTTATAAACAATACTACAGATTTTTTAAAGAAAATCAGTCAGTTTAAAATTAATAATTAATTACATCTCGATTTTGCTTATATTTGTAACCTCTACAATGTTATTGAGCATAACGATGGCATAGCAAATTGCACTAAGGCACTTAATGCTTGTTTGCTTTCTGATCGTAAGAAGTTTCCTACTAGATTTATTTCCGATCTTATAAAATTAATTTTGAAAAAATATATATTTTCTCCAAATTTGTATATCTACATAGTTTACATCTAATTAATTTAGGTAATCGAAATCAGATTTTGGGCATGGTTGACTAGAGCTATCCAAGATTCTTAGGGCGTAGCAGAGACGTAACTGCCAAATACACATTTTGGATCAAGCACAACACATTTGCAACATATATGGTCAAATAAATCAGCTCTACATTGTAAAACCACTATTTGTCTAATTTGATTTATTTCAAGAATTTTTAGATTATTTTGGATAGCAAACCATATTTGAGGCTTTTTGTCCAATCTTATTTTATTATTAAAAGACTTGACATTGTTAGCTCTAAAATCTTAAAAAATAATTAATTCATTTACTGAAATACCTAACTACCTGATAATATCTATTTAGAACAATATCAAGCTAAATACCATATTTAATTTTATTTATTTCAAGTATTTTGCCATTTATTTTGCGATAGCTAAACATCTTTTGAGCTTTTTTGACCAAAAAACATTAAACACAAATCTTAAGTCAAGATTGTTTACCAATATAACGATGGCATAGCAAGTTGCTCTAAGGCACTTAATGCTCGTTTTCTTTCAGATCGTAAGAAGTTGTCTACATGATT
>JAUYWI010054334.1:0-17295 GCA_034780595.1 Parotoplana pacifica
AACAAATTATTCAGTGTTAAAATAATCTTTTTTATTCTTATTATTTAGGGTTTCCATTTTTTTGGTCTAGTGTATATGTGTATTAACTTCGTTTTAACTTTTAATTCATGATATGAAAAATAATAAAAATGAACATTTTTATTTGTATGTGTATTAACTTCGTATTTAATTAAAAGACAAACTTCGTTTTAAGGCGAAATGAGACAGTGTCAATAAGGCGAAATGAGATGAGGCGAACTGAGATAAGGCGAAGTGAGATAAGGCGAAGTGAGATGACAGCATATTATCTAATAAATAAAATTATGCCAACAATGCAGCAAATGCAAGTATGTCCAATAGGCTGAATTGTGTAATAGGCTAATATGCAACACAGGCTGCGTATTAACCTTATTACAAAAATAAAAAGTCATTTATAGGTGGTAGTTGTGCTTCCCATATCAAAACAAATATAGCAAAACTATTCCCAGTAGTTTGTTGTGGGTATAACAATGCTTCTAAGCACTCGTTCTTTTGTACAGAGCGCTGGTCGTGTGGTTAGACACTGGACTCTCAATCCAGAGGTGTCTGTGGTTCTAACCTGACTCTGGGGAATAGGATGTTACTAACGCCTACATGTATATGTTTGGTTTGGTATTTCTTTTCTGATTTATGCAGAGCAAAATGACACTTGATTTTCGTAATAAACTTAACGCAGATTGTGGTGCATATTAAGCCTATTACGCAATTCAGCCTATTGGGCACGACATATGTATATATATCATATTGAAGAACGGTAGGAATGTTCTCAATAGTTACATTCTATAATTTGTAAGAACAACGTATCATGTGGTACTTTTGTTAACCTAGTGGTCGTTAACGTTACTACTTTTTATAATACCAAGTACCTACAAGACCTTTCACTTGATGAAATAATAAACGACAAATTCTTACAAAACTTTCGAAAAAAGTTCCTCTCTAAATATTTGAGAGATCTTATATTTAAGATAACGTATGCACATTAGGACAGTGCGGGTGTAATTTCTTACCTCATGGTCGTTAAAGTGTTAATGATTTATTTACAACATATCTACCAAATTATTAACCCACCAGCGCCACCACAAATAACAATTTTCTTACTTTTAATCATGGTTGTATTAAGTCCAAATTAAACAAAATAAAGGGGAAAAATCAAAATGTTATTTAACATAGAAAATATTGAAGTTTTGCTTTTTGGACCTTTTGACGATATCTGCCACCTTTTCAAAAAAAAACCCTGTCGATGAATCTTTCCAATGTGCTACCCGTGTATCATATTTCAGCCCAATCAATACACAAGAAGTATGAAATTCTGTGTGTGGTAATATCCCCTAGGATTACATATTTCCAATGTATCGTTTGGGCTGAAATTTGGTACTGTAACGGGTTATAAAATAATGTGTAAAATGTTTCAAAGAATACTAACATTAGAGACTTTACTCATTTGCTCATATTAATTATTTAAATAAGGCATTGTATCATAAATGATACCAACATTGCTACGATGTGCGTAAATAGATTTCATAATCCCCAAAGCAACTGAATTTTGTTTGTAGGTAGGTATTAAATTTTACCTTATTACCTATATTTTAAAAATATATTAAAAGTATTTCATAATCATTTCAGAAATAGTTACTCCATCAGCCAGAGTGGACAATGGCATGGTATACAGTACCATCGTCCTCTTTTATTGTCCTCCTATCATTATTTTTATATATATTATTTACTACTATTTTTTACGAAAAAAATAAATGTTTTCGAGTATAATTTATGTATTCCTACGTGTTAATTAAAAAAAAATAATTATCCGGTTCTGAGTTAATTAGTTCCGCTATTTCATCTTTAAATGTTTAAAACCAGCTTCCAAAAAGACAAAGATAGGTCAATATTAACTAAACAACTGGCATCTGTTTCATAGTAATTCGCCAATCATGATGTCTATAAACTGACTATAAAAGGTCATCTTTACTTGAATAATATTTCTAGTTGAAATAAGTTCTAACATAGTAAGTTTCTTTTTTATATCATTGGTCACAAATACAATGTAACAAAAACGCGTTGTGTTCTTATTACCTACATATTTTTTCAAAATTTTCAAAATTTCTAGACACGATATAATTTACTTCAAAACCATCACCCACAAGTCGGTTCAAATTTGATTGATCAATTATTATGTATATCAAAATAGGCAAACCTGTAGCATTGGCTTTTTTATGACATAGTGTTAGTTAATTTTTAATGCAATTTACATACGTGGGAATTATCTATCATGGAGGTTAAATCAAACTCGCTGTTCGCAAAAGTTTAGTGGCTTTGCTATCTAAAATATCAGAAACATTTTCTGAAAATTTGTTTGATAGTTTTAATTTTACTATTTAGAATTTACATGTAGCATCGAAATTAAAACTATCAAAGATGTCAAAACTTTTCACCAATATTTTTCCGGCGCAGGAAAATTAAATTAAATGACACCTGGAGGCACATGGACCATTTGTACAACATAAAAACTTGCCAATCTGCGTATGTCTTGAGGTTCTGTTTTTACTCTAAAAATAGTTTATAAGAAAGTTAAAATTATCACAATGTTTTTAGGTACATCTAAAAAAATCAAAATTATTAATTGATATACCTTTTCCTCATATAGATTGTTTTTTTAGAAGAAAAGTTTTTATATTTCAAACGACATAACAAAACTATCAAACCATTCATAACAAAAGAGCATATTTAAATTTCTTGTAGCTCCCGGACTATATCAAATAATAGCATCAACAGCTAACAATTTGAATCATGACGTCTAAGATTGCGGCCATCGATGCTATAGGTTGTTCAGATAAATTATTTTATAAGAAAAACAATCAATATGAGAAACTAGATGGATCAATTAGTTTAAAATCTTTACACAAACTACCAGTATTTAGTGATTCGACAAAATTAAGTGAAAATGTTAACTTTATTAATAGTGTACCTACATTTTTTTCTACTAAATTCTTTCTTAGGAGATATTTTTAGAGACTTTTTTTCCGAACAACCTATACCTATTAATAGATCAGTGGGTGACAAATTTAAACGTATGATAAAATTGCATAAAGGAGCTTACATTTAAGTTTAGGATATTTGTTTCCAGAAAATAATTCAATATTTTACAAATGACCTCTTCAATACAACTTCTTCAACATCATATGTTTTAGTTGTTTGGAAAATAAGCATTTGGTATCGCCTCAATTGATAGAAAAATTACGTCATGTTCAATGTTCAAAACAGTAAAAATTTACAACTGAACTTACGGACTTACACAACCCAGTTATTCGGACCCTTAATTATCCAGTTGTAATTATTCATAAAAAACTGCTTAAACACATTTTTTATTTACCACAACTCCGATCAAAAGCATGCTCGTAAAACTGTATTTTTCCGAATCTACCCAATAAATTTGTACATTATTCCCCGAAACCTTTTTTAGTGTGTCTGCTGTAAAAATCTTTGGAAACTGATCAAGGTTTCTGTACTATTTTGTTAATTTTATTTTGACATGTATTTTTTAAAAATGTGGTTTAAGTAGTCTTTTTATATTTTGAATAAAGTAATTTTAAGGTAGTTGAATTCCGATTAATATTAAGAAGAATTAACATAAACTTTGTACAAAAAATATTTTGTTAGATGCCTCTCTCAAATTAAAATTTTATCTTTAATTTTTTGGGTTACCTTATTTTAGATTAAAGACCAAAAAATTTCAAAGTATGTTAGATCAAACGCTAAATTAAGTGAAATCATTTTAAGTGTTAGCTCTCACTAAATGAATATTACTGTGTTTTTAGATAAATAATATTTTAAAATAGCTATTTATAGAAAATATCTTGTAGATGTCCAATGCCCTTAATTTTGCTTCTTAGATATTGATGAAATTTAATTTATAGTATTTATTTTCATATGTTTATTGACTTTGTTAGCTCTATTAAAATATCATTTACCTAAACACACTAATGAGAGCTAACATCTAAAAATGATTTTAATTATTTTAGGGCGGTTTGAGCACATAATTTTTTATATTTTTGGTCTTTAATTTCCATTTTTGTAATGAAATCATATAATTTGTGGTTGCTTTACAAAAGTGATGATAGTAGCTAAGGTTAACGGGTAATCAAATATCTTTAAAAATTATAGATATATAGAGAATTGCAAGTTGCTATGCTCAATGAAAAATAATTAGAAGAAAGTTTATATGGTAACTAACATTTCATTGTTATATGGGATATATTTGTAAAATAAGTCATTGTTGAACTGCAGTACTGGCGTCCCAATCGACAGTTTCTAAAAGAAAAAAACTACGAAATAAAAGTTTATATATGGGCGTCCATAATAAAAGTTACTAAGTGGAAAGTTGATTAGAGGAAAGTTTATATATGGTAATTAAGATTTTGTGTGGTCAAATCCTCATAAAAACTTTAATAAATGAGATCACATTTGTAAAAAATCTTTGTTGCTATGTAATATTGGCATCCCTAGCAACCGCACAAAAAATCTGAAAACTGAATTTTAATCATCACCCCAAATTTAATCTAGGTACCAAATTTCATTAAAATCAGTTGATGTTTAGATTTAGACTATGATATCAGTGATGAAGGAGAATAAGAATCAAAATAAGTAAAAGTCAAATTGTGAGATATATCTTTTAAATTACTTACCAATTTCAATAAAATTTGGAACAGGTAATCACCATCTGCGTCTGAGCATAATGTAGTATGAAGGTATGAATTTAAAGTCAACAAACTATTTCACTTTTAAATGAGAAGGGCTCAAAAATTGCCGTTTTCAACGAACCTATAGACACAATAGGCCAGGAGTAGCTTTAGAGCTAACAGCCAAATTGCCACTAGCTTAGATATCCTTTACGTTGTTGTTACTTACCTAGCTCATATTATCTTACCATGCTTTAATTTTGATTTAAATAAATAAACTAGATCAACCAGAATATAAAAAATGCGACTAGCGTTTCAGTTGAAATTTTTTTTAAATAGGTAGAAATATAGGATGATTCGTTAAAATGTTTTTTTTTAAATCAAACTCATTATATATTTACATGTAAAAACACACAAAACAATTGGAACATTAGAATTATTTCTATATTCATTTTATTTACATCATTAGAAGACATAATCTCTTTCACATTCGATGATACTATGAAGGGCTTCAATCATATTTTGAAATGCCTTGTGCATTTTCCAATTCGTAAATGATGGTAAATGATTTTCAAGAAATTGTTCTGTGTCTTTTTTCCCCTCAAAATTGATTCACTTGCGAAAGAATTCAAGCCTGTGTTAGTATTGTGGGAACTTTTGTGCCACTTGCAAAATTTATTTGTAAAGTTTTTATTATGCGTTACTTCCATGCTGCTCGGCCAATAATGAAATTATTGAGTGGCAGAGTAAACTACCTAAATTTCTATGGTTTTGCATTTAAAATTCTAATATTAATCTGTACAAGTATTTTTCTTATGTTTTTCTTAAATATAAGATTGGCCAAAACGGCTCTAAAGATGGTTAGCTCTCCCAAAACAAATTCCAAAAATTCTTGAAATAAATAAAATTAAATATGATTAGATACCTATAGTATTTAGGTCAGTAAGGCTTTAAAATATTATTAAGTAACTAGGTATTTCAATACATGAACTAAATTATTTTTAAAGATTTTAAAGTTAATAAAGTAAAAAAAAAAGTATACTATTAATCTTAATTCAATAATATACTGCTAAAGGTACATAGTATCGGGAATATCCCCGATAGTACCTAAGCGTATTAACAATGATCTAACAATCTTTGTTTTTATTAAACTTTGTTAGCTCTAAAATCTTAAAAAATAATTTAATTCATGTATCTAGTTATTACCTAATAATATCTATTTAGAGCCATACTAACCATATTTAATTTCATTTATTTCAAGAATTTTTGGAATTTGTTTTAGGAGAGCTAACCATCTTATTTTTAAATAATTTGCAGCATAATAAGGTAACAAAAGCTGAAAATTTATTGTATAATTTAAAACTTTAAAATGATGTATCTCACGAACCATACATCTTAGTAAAGTCATTTTGTTGCAAACAGCATCGAAATTTATTGTTTCATTATGCCAAATTCGGTGAAGTTTTGTTACTCGTTGTTAGGATGTATCAACACTTAATATATGTACGCAATATCATTGAAATCAGTTAAAGTGCTGAAGAAATAATTAAAGAAAGAAAGAAGAACAATTTTTAAAATATTAATAACTTTAAGAATTCATAGTCTGAAAACCACTGACATAGCAAAGGTTAATTAATCTACTGACCGAAATTAGTTGTTCTAGGGTTTGAAATGTACGAATTAATAGATGTCCAAAATGTAGCCCATTTTTAGAAATCTAGCTAGCTAGCTCACAGAGCTAAGGTTTATTGCCATAGATATCTATTATAGACTATTTAGGTATTTGAACCAAATTCGAATAAACTACTATGTTTGCTTTAATAGGTAGGCGACATAAGGTTTTATTTTGGAAACTTTGGTAGTCAAAATGTTTCCATATATAATTAAAACTTGATAGTATACCTAATCTCCACTATTTGTTAATACATATGATATGACGGTGAATATGGTTGTTATTATCATTGAAAATAAGGATTTTCATGCTAGAAATTTTTCATCAACATATGTTAGGTATAAAACATGCATTACTGGATAATCCAAAAGTAACTGGTAAAAATACATAACATAAAATATTTATTAATAAATTTATTCATAGTTTTTCCATAGAGGCATAAATGGTGTTTAACATAATATTAAGATTGTAAAAACTCCCTAATTAGTACCTACTGATATATAACCAATTAATTTTTATTCACCAGCAAAGTCACTACGAGACCAGTTTCGACCTCTATGAATCTCATCAGTCGTAGATAGGCTCGAATCCTCTGGCATGTATGGCGAATGTCTTACCCACTGAGCTATCCTGGATGCTGGTGAATGTGATTGCACAGTTGTTCTGACACGTCAACGGGTACGGATTCGAGCCTACCTATACGACTGATGAGATACTGATGTCGAAACTTGTCTCGTAGTGACTTTACTGGTGAATAAAAATTAATTTGTTATATATCACTTGTTGTGCGAACACCAATTCATTTCTTAATTAACTTGAGACAGAGCTTCTGTTCTCTATTATTTGTCCTCTATTACTCTTAGTAGTTGACCAATAATTAA
Organism: Parotoplana pacifica; assembly: GCA_034780595.1. Classification (NCBI taxonomy): domain Eukaryota; kingdom Metazoa; phylum Platyhelminthes; order Proseriata; family Otoplanidae; genus Parotoplana; species Parotoplana pacifica. The sequence goes on from JAUYWI010054334.1 coordinate 7,245, forward strand.
AATAGGTTGCTAAAACAGTTGTACTGTCTACGAACAGTTAGTAATTTATAAGAACAACTGTGCGCTCACATTCACCAGCAGCCTGAATAACTCTGGTTAAGACATTCGCTTTACACGCCAGAGGGTTCGGGTTCGAGCCTACCTACGACTGATGAGATCCAAAGAGATCAAAACCAATCTCTAGTGGCTTTTCTGGTGAATAAAAATTAATTACCATGAAAAGATGAACAATACAATAAGCAAATATTGATCCTAATTTTTACCAGCTAAGTTTGTATTACCTCCTATGTACATTTATTATGTATATAGCACATTTGTCTATCATAATTAAAATAGTTTTTATGTGCCTTTTTTAGACATTCAAAGAAATTTTCATTTGATTGATCATTTAGGTAAAATGACCAACCTAGGTAGCTGTTTAGCCAAGAACTTGTCTCTCCAGTTATTTTTCCTGCTACTTTGTTGCAGTTTCTTCTGTTGGCAATCAACTTCATCAGCCCTAATTACCTTGACAAAAGATGATATAATAAGAGAGAAACCAGTAATAACCTATTTTCCATGGCATAAACGTGGTTTATTTTTTTCTTCGGCTCATTCATTTATTCCAACAGTTGTGAAACCGGGCATAGATGGAAGCCTTCATCCGGGATTTGGTAATGATGTGAGGTATGGACGACGTTGACAATGTCTTTCACATCAATAAATATGAATTCCTTGAAAAAAGAGAGTTAACAATGTTGCTGATTAAATAAAAATAATTTGTAATTTACTTAATGTTTATCTATCACTTTGTTTGTATATAGCTGCTTAACCCCACGTTACTAAACCTCTGTGATATACCGAGGTGCTTCTGATAAATTGTTTAAATCAATAAAATGACTTTAAAATATAAATCTCAAATTTGAGCATAATTGGATGTCTGGTATGCTGGACATTCTAGAGACCAACAATAAAAACATGAAGCATCGAATTTTTTAATACATTATAATTATTGCCTTCCTAATTCTAAATCTCAAATTTGAGCATAATAGTACCTATGTTTAGTTTAGAATTAGGAAGGCATTAGAAATTATGTATTAGAAAATTGGATGCTTTCCATTCTGGTATCTTGTCTATGAGGTCCACCGTACCAGGACATGTATGTTAAAATTGTGTTTTTAATTGTATGTTATCATAACTAAATGACTCTAAATTATTTTAAATGATTTATTAAGAGTTTTTATATTACCTTTAAAGGTTTTAGAATGAATTCAGTCACCAAAATGAATTTCAAAGAATTCGGTTTCGCATTGTGGGTATAAGCCTAAAAATTCAATGGCTCTAAAATGCAAACGAAACATCCTAGTTTGCTCGAACCTGAGATTTATAATCTAGAAGACATCTAAAACAGGGTTTAATTTTTTAGATTCTTATCATTTATGTTTCCTAAGATATGAAGACGACCAATAAATGGCCAGTCCACTACAATGAAATTCTTAATAAAATGTATTTTATGGCAAGAAAATGGATTCTAAATCATTTTTGGTGGTTTTAGAAGTTTTAAAAAATCCATTTTTAACACATTAGTCAGACCTGGTACAAAACAGTGGACCTCAATTTCACATTTTGGATAAAGCTATGATATTTCTACTTTGCACACTAATAGTGTAGGTATGTATCAGAATTTGAAGGCATTTAAATAAACAGTTAATATCTTATCATAGGTACAATTAAATATTTAATTTTTCCCTTTCTAATACATATGTATATCGGATATTTTTTTAAATGATCCATTTTTGACAAAAAAATAATAACTTTTTGGGGTCTATGTTGTTTCATGAAATATTTTACAATGCTTGGACATTGTTGGGCATATTTATAACAATTTTTAAAAAATCTGTCCGCTAAATATTTTTTATTCAAATATTTATTTCTAATTTACTCTCAGGTTTCAGCCTGGGCAGATATATAAATAATATCAAACATCTATAATATACATATGTCATAGAATGAAGGAACTGCAGGAATAAAATTTCTGTAAAAACACTTAGGCTTACAGATAAGGTCTAAAGCATGATAATCACTGATACAAAAATGTCTATATTATTTTAATCAATAATTTTAAGGACTTAATTTAGCACATTAGCAGTAAATTTAAAGAAATTCTATCTGTTAAATATTTTTAAAATTTGATTGGCTCTAAGGCTGCCCTCTCGGCTCAAAAATCAATAATTTTCAAAAGCCGTTCATTGAAATGATTGGGATATATTTACCAAATAACAACTACAGAAAATCATATAAATTAGTGTATGCGTTAATTCAAATTATAACAATAGATATTCCGAGCTAAATCACTGGTTTGATAATTATCTTTTATTCATCAAAATCTATTGTAAGATCAAATATGTCAAAGTCGGAAAAATCAAGGAGTGTCAGAATTAACAGAAATATGTCTATAATTAGAGCCATTATAGAAACAGTCAATAGAGTAAAATTTCTTGTTGATAACAAATCAGCGGATGGATATAATAAACAAAACAAAACGATTAAGATTTGTAATCACTTAACATGAATAAATAGTTTTAATAGATACCTATGCTGAAAATATTTCAAACATTATGCATTTCACATTATTATTTTACCAAAACTTATTAGAAAAAGAATATCAGAAATTTAAACACAACTGACTAATAGATAATTATAACATCAATGATTTAGCTAGGAATAGCTTTTAGTATTATTTGAATTAACGCATACACTAATTTAAATTATTAAGGCTAATATATCAATTTGTACCATTGAGTCGTGGTGGATCCCTCTTCTCTATTGTTGTTTCGGGCTCCATTCACCATTTGCTGGATTGTCAGCATGCCGTACCGTAACCAATCATCAAGACTTTTTCTATATCCATAGCACAACTGACGTGAACGAAATACGAAAAGGACATTTTGATAAATTTTGACTTCACTATCCCTTTTATATCTACTTGACTGACAATTGAGATGTTTGTCCTTCTTTCAAATCCATGAAACTTCCATAATTCTTCTTCAGCACCACAGTTTAAAGAAGCCTAACCTTTACCTATCCTTTTTGCGCAGTACCCATGTTTCCGCTCCATACAAGGCAATGGTGAAGACAAGTGCATTGATAAGAGTTTTCGTGCTGGTTGAGATGTCTCTATCCTTACAAAGTCTTTACCATGACTTGGGTAGGTTGATTCTGCGAATTTCGCTTTTACTATACCCATGCTTATGGATTATAGTCTCTATGACAATAAAGCTGTCCACAGTTTCTACATGTTTCTTTTTGTTAAGATTTTTGTCTTGTTGACGTTAAGGAAAAGCCCAGCCTTTTGATTTTCTTTTTTGACCCGCTCAATAAGCATGATTACACCGTTCTCATTGTTTGCAGGGAGGGATGGGTCATTGGCATACCTTAGGTTTGAGATGGTGCGATCTCTAATCCGAATTCCTCTAATCATTTCATTGGGGCTTCTATCATGATTTTCTCGGTATAGATATTGAAGAGGAGAGGTGACAGTATGCAGCCTTGTCTCACTCACTTTCCGATATTTATTGCTTCTGATTAGCTAAACTCCTTTCTAAACGTTAACTTCTGGGTTTTTATACAGATGTTTTTAATAAGATAATGAGGTAAGTTGGTGTTTCCATGGAGTCGAGAGTGCACCATAAAGTTTTATGATCCACCCAACCTTTTGGTAATCAATAAAGCAAGCGACATGTCTTGCTAATACTCTCTCAAACTTTCCATCTTCCACCTAAGGTTAGCTATTTGATCCTTAGTTCAACCGCCTTTCCTGAAACCTGCTTGTTCCTGAAAAAATTCTGGAATAAAAAATTTTCTAGTCGTTTTTAGATTATTCTCAGCAGAACTTGCCTTATATGCAAGACAAAAGCAATACTTAGTTCGATAGTTTCTACATTCCTTTTTGTAACCTTTTTTGAAAATAGAGACAAAAAACGGATTTTTTCCCCCAATCATTTGGCCATTCCTTGGTTTTTCAAACAGGCTATCATAGCCGAAATATTAAGTATATTAATTTTTGTTTTAGAGTTTATTATCATTTTATTTGATATGTATAACGAAATTCCAACAAGCCTATATTGCATGGCCGCTGGGCAAGTTTAATTGTCAAGGGGGGGGGGGCAAATTGATTGGGGACGCCAGCCATATTATCTAAAATATTTCTTAGAGAAAATAATGTTCTGTCATATAGAAAACTTTATTACTGATATATAAAATAAGTATGATGTAATATACATGCCATCATTTAGTTACAACTTATAAACTCAAAATTATATAAAAAATTAATAAACAAAAAAAAGATTTTCTAATATTAATAGAAGTCCTAAAAATTCTAATTCTAATTTTATTAACGTTTATGAACTCATTGTCTATGACGACTAGATCTAAAGAATCAGTTTTATCTTTGTGCATATGTTGTTAAACCGAACATATGAAAATGCCCTTTCACTAACTGCAGTTACAAGCATAAGTTTAAAGAGTTCATCCATCTTCGAAAAATCAAGACGTAGACCTTATTCAAAAGAAATACATTTGTCGTAAATATCAGAAAAAGATTAATATGTCTTATTTGGAAACTTTGTTGACAATAGTTTTAATTGGTGCGATAGAATACTGAAATTGATGTCATCATCGAACAGGCCTCTGATGGATTCCAACCAATAGTCATGCTTTTCCTATTGACAGAAGTTAGCATTAGTTGTTACATTGCACGATGAGTTTCAAAACCAGTTTAATTGAATCGATTTTTGATTGCAGATATAGCTAAGTCCAATCCTTCAAAGTAGATCTGATACTAGCGGCATGCGATAGTGGGCTATGGTTGGCTACTTCCTTTGGTGCTTTCCTTTGCCTAGGAAGTGTGCTTTAGAATTGACACCAAAATACCATCCAAATTTTCAGCAGCCTTTTCTTTAAGATTATGATCACATGTGCGTAGATCTTCTGCCCTTTATTTGCAGACAATTTTGTTTTCTGAAACATCTTTGACCTTTTGTTAGTATATCGGTAAATGGTTTCGCCTAACATTTACACGAAAAGGTAATCCAAGGTCTTCATTTGATACTGGACGCCATATATTTTGCACAAACTTTGGAGTTAAGATTACCTTCAAGACATGATCGTCAATGAATTTGGAGGCATCCATAATTTTGTAAGACTTGATTAAATGTATCAGCACGCACAGTTCATCTAGTGGGACATAACAGTCTGATTCCAGGAACATCAGATTCCATATTTTCCTTGAGTTATTCAATAGATGCTTGTCTTTTAGATTAACATTTTATCAAATTTGTTAACTTCTCTGATGTCGATAGTTTCAAATAATAACCTAAACCTCATTGTTGTATCTTGAACCGCCAAGTGCACCGCCAAGTGCCAACCGGCAATGTGCACAGCGATGGGAGTAATGCACTTAGGTATTTTCTTAAACCGGCCATTGGTCCAGCACCATCGTATCACTGTCCTCTGCAAAAGTGATTCCTTTATAGCATAAGACATAGTTTTTGCACTAATATCTTTAATTGCATAAAAACCTAGAAAATCTTCTCGAAGAGTTAGCATGTTGTCTACTGATATATTGCTACCTGTTTAATATTTGAGAGAACATGATACTAAAGAATTTTGATTGTTGAATATCCGTAGATATTTTTCGTAAATTCTTTGTACCTCTGATATTAAATAACTCATTTCTGTATATCATGAGACATGTAATTGTCAGAAAGGCTAAGATAGACTTTAGATAATTTGTTTTCTCACAGTAAATGGAAATTTGATGCCTCAGGACTATGGTACTGAAAAGAGATGACTTGTCTACCAAGGAACTGAACATTTTGTATAAAGATATACATAATTTTTCTATTCTCAGCACACCTGAGCAGCTATAATATTTAGGGGGGACAAGACTGATTTTAGACCCCTCCCCTTTTTTTCAAAAGTAAAAATGCCCCCATAATCAGAACTTTCTTTCGCCATGCGCTGTACAAATTGTTTTTCGTATTACTCATTAACTTGGTATAAAACACTGAAGTTAATGTGCTACCACAGCATTATGAACATTATTTCAAAACAACAGAAAGTGTAGTGCACTTTATGTATGTAGTTTTTTACTACACTGTATATTAGTTTGTGTTATAATACAATGAGCCAACTGTCACGTATATATGTATACACTTACAGTTTTGTGTTAGAATAACAGTCTACCTGATAGGTGTTGTTATGGTAGCCTTGTCTTCTTTCATCAGACATTCTATCAGTGCATATTTTAATACTACAGTGCAAATACTTTAATAAGTAGCATATAAGGTATGTACTTATGTACAAAGGCCAGTATGGAGAAGATTTTAACAGGATCTATCCACTGGATATCCATTAAATTTCATCTGATTATACTTTGTTATTGTCCTTTATAATAAACTATTTGTGAAAAATTGGGTTGCTTGCTTTTACAAAATGTTTGAGAATTTTCTACATTTAATTTTCTTCATAGTACTTTTTAACTCTGTTTGGGGAAAGATGACTTTGAACTTAGACTTAATGAATTGAATTCTGATAATCCTTCAAAAGAAGAACAGTTAGAATTCATTGAACTCAAAATGCATGGCGCATGCAAAGCAAATGAGGATTTTGTATTGTCGAGAATTTTGTTTGTTAAGGGTCTTTCTCAAGGTTATATATATAGATATATAAGCTTTCCATCAGGTCGTAAAAAAGTGCGATCAAATGGTATATTCTTGATTGGGCCTGATAAATTGCATCCTGATATCAGTTTCTATGGCAACTGTACAATCTTGGTACAAGTTTAACATCATACATTACCAATGGAAACCAGATTCCTCACGAAATTATTTTGCTTAAAATTGATGTAAAGAATGGCACAGTTTCACAACAGTTTCCAGTTTTCTTATCGCAGCTCTTCAATTTTAGTAGGAAACAGAAAAAAGGAACGTATAAAGAAATATATTGTTGATATGATTGTGTATTCCAAGAAAAGTTATTATGATATGTGCTCTATTTTTGAAGATTTGGCACCTGAGTTGGCTCAGTAAAACTACGTTTTGATAGACTATGATGTAAAAGCACAAAGGATAACAGTATTAATAGGTGCACAACTTTTGTTGAACCATTTCTGCCAGAATATTTTAAACTTGGCACTCCAAACCCAGGTATTTCAAATGACTGCAGTAGAGCTTCCTTTATTTTGAGTGAAGCTTTAAGTTCTTCATTTACTTCTTCCAGTAGAATTGGACCATCAATTTTAAAGTCTCACCTTGATGGGGTGCTTGACACTTGTACATTTAAAAATGCTGGAGTTTCACTCCAGGAATTTTATCTGACATCTACTAAAAAAAATCGCAAAAATGTTGGATTCAGCAATTTCATCTAGTCACATGATGAACTTCCTAGAAATGTAGCCGAATTCATTTTTGAACAGGATATAGAAGAAGGACGCTTTGTTTCAGCAGTAAGCCAGGTTGAACTTTGTGTTTATAAACAAGTGGTGGAGGGTAACTGCAACGCTTCTTTTTCAAATGACACTGGTTTGAATTGTGAACTGGATGTTACTTTGCCTGACTGTATTGACAATGTTGATAATTTAATTGCACTATGTCCAATAAATAAAAATATTTTCACCAGAAAACGAGACTGTCCAGTTCAGAACGCTTCAGTTACAACTTCAAAGCTAGCTAAAATTGATCCATCAAGAAAAGAATGGGATCGTTCTGACTTTTTTCAGTCAAGTTGGCTATATTTTTTATCTCGAGTACCACCATATTTTCAGAACACAGTAGATTCTTGATCACCCAAGTTGGAAAAATGGTTAAAAATCAAACCAGATTATGAATTGCCTGAAAATACGAAATTTCAGATGCAGGATATGCCATAAATATTATGCGAAATACATGGATCTGAAATACAAACCACAATTAGAAGAATGGACTAAGTTGAGCAATAATGAAAATGACCGAATAAAAATTATAAGAAGATATTTATTCGAGCATGAGGTCAGGAAGGGGAAGAAATGAAAATCCAAAAATCTGCACAGTATCGATTAGCATCAACAAAACATCACCAATTATTTTCTAGGCTTGTGGATCTGGAAAGGCAAAAATATTGCACTTCCATGGCTGTGGCTGTAAATGAATTAACTAAAGTTCAGGAAAAAAATTGCAGGTGGGAAATACAGAGTAACAGCCAATACGCACAGTTTATGCTGAAGCAATGATGAATAGTTCCTTTTATTCACATCCCAAAATACTTGATTTGTTATAGAAAAATGGTCTGAATGTTGAACTTCACCGCAAAGATCGCTTTGCTGCTGCTAGAATTGTTGGATCCATTAGTAAATACATGCACACAAGACTGCTACGACATTTGAGTGAGAATAAAAGGTTTCCTGTTTCTCTAATTTTAGATTCCAGCACTGACTATTTTGGTGGTCATTATTTAATAGTTTATATCAAATCTATTGAGCAGGTACGCAATAAGGAAAATGAAATTTTAGAAGAAATACCACATAAACTAATCAAGTTGACTATCGTCCTAGAGGATTATTACTGAGGAAAAATTCAAATGGTGACATCAACTCTCGCACAGTGGAAGAAACGAGCTATCCACTGAAGAAATTGAAAAATCGGTATTTTCTAGTTTACATGCATTTTGTTTTAGACATGTAACGACTGTTTGAACTACTGTAAAAAAACTACAGTCTTCCAAGGACATTCTTCCAAAAATTGTTTCAATACTGGATGATTTTCGACATAACTTGAACAGTCTGAAGTCAGCAAGTTGATTACATGAATCAATACTCTTGGTAATACATATTGTGAAGATGATTCACAACCTGAGGTTCATAAATGTCAGTCTTGGAATAATTTTTACAATGCTAATGAAGTTTATGTTAAGCCAATTACTTATGATGATCTATTTAAAAAAAGTGACTTTCCACATATCGACACTGTTCGTGGCGTAATGGTTGACAAATTGGAAACACTTGACAATTACTTTTCAATTGAGGAGTTTGAGGTGTATAATGCATTTGTACCCACACAGCAGAAGAACATTGTCAGCAGTTGAAAGACAGATTACTGATGATTACATTGAAAAGAAAGGGGATATTCGTGTTGTCAGCAATTTATTTTTGTAAATAAAAGAGTACGTCAGAACAGTAGCCATTTAGGTAAATGTGTATATTGTTGCTCAGAAAGAACCACATACATGCTAGATACTTTTCATGATTTTCTTACATACAGCTACATTTACATGTAGAGAATATAATTACTTCATTGTATTTGCATAAATTAACTGTATATTGCTCAACTTCACAAGCCCTCAATGCTTTCTGCTACCAATTCTTCTCCTCCTCTCTTCTTACTCCCTTCCTTCTTTCCCATCCGTTCTTTCACCATCCTTTTTTTCTTTGCTTTCTTTCTACCCCTCCCCCTTTCCTTCTTTCTCCCTCCCTCTTTTCTTCCCCTCCTCTTCATGTCGAAATGGAGTTTTATGTGAGCCAATTGAAATGTATGTAAATCTCGGTGTGGCTGGTGCAAATAAAGAATTAATTTTCAGGCATCCTTGAGATCTTTCTTTAAGAAGTTTGGCTCTATTCACTTGTTTATATTCAAAGCCTGAAAGTTTGCGTTTTGTGGAAGACATTCTAAAATACAAAGCTATATGGAATAGCATATATGTGAAATATTACAACATTTGCATATTTGTATCATTGGAGGGAATGGATAAGAGATAAAAGCCGTCTACAAACTACATAGTTAATTTAACATTTAAACATTAATAGGTATAGGTAATCATATGTTAAATTATGTCATTATTACCTACTAAATTAAATTATTAAAAATATTAAAAATTGTATTCTTTATTAATTTATAATTAAGCTTTATTAAAAATTCTATTTTTAGTGACATTTAGTCAGTCTATCTATAGTGTTCTGCCGTATTAGTTATTAGGCAGGTTCAATTCTATGGCATCCACTTTCTCCATCCTTCTCGGTTTGCTGCCCGGTCCTTCAATT
>JAUYWI010054345.1:0-17294 GCA_034780595.1 Parotoplana pacifica
TGTGCTTTTACATCAGTCTCTCAAAACGTAGTTTTTCTTAGCCAACTGAGGTGCCAAATCTTCAAAAACAGAGTACATTTTTGGGGAAAAATTTGGTAGTAAATTTTACTTTTGTAAAAAGGGGGAGGGGGTCTAAAATCAGACTTGTCCACCCCCAAAAAAAAATTATAGCTGCTCATGGGTATGATTCGCAGAAAATAATGGAGGGAAACTTTCATTATTTTGTGCGAATGCCGCCTCAGTTAACTGATTTTCAAGCTATTTAAGAATGATCACCCTACCTAAGGGCTTAATAAATGCCTCTAAGTTCTGCACAACTTTTCATTACCTAAGATTTCAAAAAATCAGTTCACCCTGATGGCTGATCGAATGAAAGGAGAAGGCAATGCAAGCCATCTAGGCATTACTAAGTCCCCAAGGTGAGATGTTCATTCTTAAATAACTTCATTACTTGACATTGGAAGTCAGTTAACTTAGGCATTCACACAAAATAATGGAAGGAAAGTTGCTGATTCATTCATTTTTATTTGATATTCTTGATTTGACAAATTATCGACCAATCATAATAGGATAATAATTTTTGGAATTTCCAGCTACATACTTATTATAGATTTGGAATTTTCTGTGTTTTTACTGAACGCCCTGTAGTGTAAAATATGCATTTATGGACCGATAGAAACATTTTGTTCTATATAAATGTAGTTTAAACATTGTAGATAAACATCATTTGACACCAATATTTAACTAATAAAATGTTTACTGTTTGGTACTAGATCAGAGCCTAAGTGGTGCAGAAACGGTTTTGCGAGTTATTTCAGAAATTTTGACATGTCCTTGAAGGCAATAATATGGCTTCAATTAGTTCAATATCTCAAATTTTATTCTAAAGACAAAAAATCAGTCTTTGTTAAGTCTCAGATGCCAGAATATGGTCTCAATTAGATCAATATACAGCTTAGCATAACATTAGATGTAGTGAAATATTGCTTTTAGACAATTTCAATGAGATGATTGGAGTCATATTCTGGCCTTGAGGACCCAGCGAAATAGCTTTGGCCTACATCAACAATAAACATTTTGAGGCCAAAAAGTGACTCCAATCAGTTTAATAGCTTGTCTTTGTTTCTAGATAAAATAGTATAGGCACTTAATGTCATTTATGGAGCTAATTTGCTAGCAAAATAGCTTCCATTGACTCTTGGAATCAACTTCGACCAATTTGGCCTAGATTAATACCATCAAAAAATATTTGGGTCCAGAATGTTGCTCCATTGAGTTCAGTAACTCATATTTATTATCTAGGTACTATAGTACCACCTAATGTTATTTATTGAGCTAATTTTCATGACCTGGAGAAATAGCTTCTGGTAGCTCACAGAATCATTCTCCGATGCTTAAAAGAAGCAACCAAATAGAATAAGATTAGAAGGATATAATGTCTAGAAATTAAATTAGGGGATCTGGAAAAATTGCTTCCAGTGGCTCTCAGAATTACTCTGGAGTACTGAGGTGCAGGTCTACTACCATCAATAAACATTTCAATACTAAAATGTGTCTCCATTGCGTTCAGTAGCTTATATCATTTTAAGGCAAGAATGTGACTCAAATTAGTTTAATAGCTCATATTTATATCATAGAGACAATAGAATATGACCTAATGTTATATATTAATATAATTTGCACCAAATTCTGGCCCCTATGACCTGGAGCAATAAATTCCAGTAGCTCTTAGAACTATAGGCATCTTTTGGGGACCTTCAGTCCTTTACAGAAGCATAGCAAATCTATATAATGGCATAAAAGAAGGTTTGACTTTGATATATAAATTTGAGATACTGAACTGTTCCAATGATCTTGAAAAGTACTATTTTGGATAGACAATAGGCATATTTCTATCTGTTGGTAATACATCATATAGCTCTAAAATACTTCCCTTTCTCTGAATCTTTTGTTTTGTACCTCATATTTAAATCGAACCCTATGGGAGGTGCCGATATCTTCAAAGGTTTATAAAACAATTGCCCAAGGGGATTCCATGGGAATTTTTCCTAAAACACCCTTAAAATCATTTCTATGTTAATTTGTTTGATGTCAAACTAAAATGACTGGACTAAAATGCTTAAATGGTAAAAGAGTTTATCTCAATCTTAAATTTAATAGGAAATATAGGTATTTATGAATGCCAGCGTTTAGTACATGTTACAGAGCTGCGTTTTTGGAAATTGAGTGTGATGCCTAACTTTTAAATATTTATAATTTTGTAATATACATATACAAAACCTATATTTCAGTGTTCATTGAAATTCTTGAGAAAAATACAATACAAAAGTAATGCAATAAGAAATTGTGTTATAGATTATATAATTGATATAAATATTTTTATGTACCTACCTTCAGGGTCAAAATTTTGTCTGTGACATTCGATCTTCTTCTTAATGTAATTATGGGCGTTATCAGACTGTTGCTTTAGTAATTTTACAACTGGTAGACAGTTTACAAAAAATGGTATTTTGTTTATCCATGGAAATCCAAAGAAAAATTGAACAAATGGTTGTTTTCGAAGGTTGAATCGAACTTTTGAAATGAGCATATCTGCAAATACTTCGTCATCGTAACCAGGTTGTTCACTTAATGTAATAGTTGCTATTACATTGGCTACGGTACGTAATAGAACGTTCAGTGTATCAATAGGTTGGCCTTTATAAGAATCAATATAGGTTAAAAGTCTGCCAGCTTCATTGATTATGGCATCTTCTGACAGTTTTCGGCCAAATCCAAAATCACGTAGTACCTGTTAAAAAGATCATGCGAATCACATCATTTGGTGAAAAGGTCTCAAATTTCATTAGATGTGTACTTCATCATATTGTAGTATTAAATTTATGTTTTATATGTTCTTGTCATATAAATTAATAGTGTACTTGAAGGTACTTGAAAATAAATTTATAAATTGTCATTCAGTGTGAAAATTATTGCAACTGCATATTAAATAGAAACTTACTTGCAATGAAAACCTTCTGTGTTCTTGCCATAGAGGACCATCTACCATTGATAATCCTTTTCCACGATTAAGTTGTTCAAAAAGTTTTACTTTAGCTCTTCCTGAAAAGTTGTCGCCTCTTGTAGCCATAATCTCCTTGCAAGCAGTAAAACTAGTAAGAACAACACACGGTCTTTGCCCCATTTTTAGATATATTATATCGCCAAACTGCTTCTTCATTCTTGTAAATGCTATGTAAGTTCTAGGTTTGGTGTGAAATAGGTTACCAACTATTGGATATCCTCGCGGCCCTGGTGGGAGATTTGACGGGGTATAGTATTGGATATAAATATATAACAACAATATTACAACAACCGATATGAATTCGATGTAATATTCCATTATGTAAACTATTTCGCATAGAAAATTTATGTATTTGCAGTTCAAAGTTTGCTTTTGTAGTAAATGATTTTTAGATAATCTGTAATTCTTATTGGTTAAAATTGATAAAGAAATTTAAGAAAACCATATGTACAAGTTACATAATGCATTCAATTAAACAAAATTCAAATGATTCATTACAACTATGTTTATCTTTTTAATAGTTTATTGCATTAATCGCAATTTAAGTAATTACTTTGTAGGTATGGGTCTTAAACGTTTCATCTATAAATTCTACTTGTTCATGGTTCACCTGGCCAAAATATCGAAAATAAAAGGCAACTTTCTTTTAAAAGAAATAGGGATCAAATACAAACATATCGTTAATAACAACAACTTTATTTGACGCAGATTTAAGTGTTACTCATAGCTTTGATTAAATTTCTATTAAGTGACATTGTGCTTTTAAAAAATAAGTCAAAAACTATTTTAGTACGTATCTACCTACATTGTATAAAAAATTAAACATATGGCTGTTACATGTTTAAAGTAGCATTTTAATCAGGTACTTTGAATTACTTTAAACATTTGAGATTAGTCTAAACAGACTGGGTTGTTTAATTTTTAAAATTTTTATTAGTTCGAATATTTAGTTTACATTTATTCTGAATATTATTCCATCTACTCACTTATTAATATTAAACGAGAACATGCTTTTTGCTTTGAGTTAGCACTCTTTCTTACCATTGCTAGGTGTGTCTATAATATTTGAGTTAGGTATTGCAAAAACTTTAATTTATTAACATGTAAAGATGATAAGCGGTATAATTTTTTTTTATGGTTATCAGGACTTCTTCCTTTGAAAATAGGCGTAAGATATTCTACTGATTCTCCTGTCTAGTCAAGTCAGTTAAAATCAGACGATGTTCACTTTAGGCTAACCAAATGAAAAATTGAAGGTTGATGTGTCTATGGCATTTGCCTGCAATGCAATATCCGATAAACAGTATCTCATCTTTAGGCTATGGAAGGTCGATATTTTCCCCATTACTATCTGCTATAGCTCTGCTAGGCTATCGTAACTTGACAAAGTAGATTGGTCGAAAGTATGTTACATATAGACGTTGCATTTCATATTATGTGTTGGGATGGCCATTTCTTTATGCATATAGATAAATAAATATGTAAATATATATTTATATATTTGTATTCTCCCGAGGTCGATAAATTATTGACTATTAAGATATTACCATTATTATACTCGTATTATTAACGGCTCGGTAACCGAGTGAGGCAGGAGTCAATAGACTCAAGATCTCGTTGCTGTGATTAGGGCTGTGATATACTCAGAATGAGATATCCATCTGGATTTGTGCTTAACTTTTTATTTTCTTTAGTGTTATGTTTATTCTGGTGCACCACTCTCTTGCTTGCGGATTTATCACAGTTTAGGCCAGGTAAGTTTAGTGTTACAAAATGTTACACAACAATTTTAATTTGTTATAATATTAAGAATATTATTTTAGTCATCAGATTCTTAAAAAAATGAATGTCCAAAACCAAACAAAAGTAATACATATAATGGGATTATCTCTGTGAATTTTTTCATACTTTTGGAATTTAAATTTTCTCTTCTAACTGTTCAGTAGCAGATGGTCGTCATAACTAAGAGATAGAAAAACTTTAGTTATACTACATGAAAACCTATATTCATTATCTTATTATTTTAAAAATTATTTAAAGTTTTCCTATGCAATGTGTGTCAGATTTGCAGAGTTCCGATTAATTATAGGGAGCTGTTCAAAATCAAAGATCTTAGTTCATAAACAAATGCTATAAGTTTATTATTCACAGTTTTTAGGAGTTAAGCTCCTCAGTTATGTTGTCAAGGGAAACTATTTATTGTATGTAGATATAGATTAAAATTATCAGAATTTTATATTCTCAAATATCGCATTTTTATTAATCTAAAGGTATCTACTAAATGTTCTACTGTCCTTATAGTTTCTTGACACTTGAAGATTAATTACTGATTTTATTTTGTTGCCTTCATTTTATTTATATATTATTTTTCTAAAATTAGGTAATAAAGTGAGGTGCCCTTAATATTTTGGCCACGAGGATATATATAGTTCTACTACTTATGTTAATGCCATCATTTTGTGCAAGTTTTGATAACCTAACGGAAGACATGGTAGGATATTTTTGTACTGTGTCCAAACATGTCTTCCTGCTAGGTTATTAAAACTTGCACAAAATTATGGCATTAACATAAGTAGTAGGTCTATTAGACGAAGACTAAACAAAGATCTGAATCTTCCAGCAAGAAAACCTCTAATCACAGAAAAGCAACTTAAGTTTTGTCATCCAAATATTGATAAACCTTCTGAATAGTGGCATCGATGACGTTTTCAAATGAAAATACTTTTCCGTAAGTCAGAAATTGTAGCACTAATTTTGTTAGAAGACCACCAAATCAAAGGAACAACCCGTGAAACATACTCCTACTATCACGTGCTGGGGTTCTATTATTGCTAATGGTTGAGCAGGCCTTGCACCTCTTGAGCAAGGTCAACGTTTGACAGCTATTGACTATATCAATATATTCTACACTAAACTTCCCAATTTTATGGAGATTAAAAGAACTGCTACAGTTATGCAAGACTTGGTTCCTTGTCACACAGCCAAAAAACCCATTAAAGTGGTTTGCTGAAAACAACATTCTACTTCTTTCTAACCTAACTGACCTTCAAATTCTCCAGATATTAAGTTATTGAAAATGCATGGAACTGCATAAAAGAATGAATTAGGGAAAACAACCAAACATCACGAATGGATTTGTTAAATGTAATAAAACAAATTTGTACGACTGAAATATCCGATGAATATTGTTGCAAATTAGTGGACAGATTGCCTAGATACCTGAGGAGTAATAATGATAGATAGATTTTGTCAATTACTTCATAACTATTTTTATATAAATATAAAAAATTGTTTAATAAGTTTTGCATATTTTTTGAGATAAAGAAAAAAATTAGGGTGGCTTTATTATTTTGGCCACGATCGTATTGCAGATCACCGTAGTGATATTAAACTATCTAAACAAATTGAAACTGCAGAACATTTCAGATCCACTCACCATAATTTTTCAAAGTCACTTTATTAAACCATAATCCTAATTGGACGTTAGATGAATATCATTACTCAGACAATCAAACAAGATAGAGGCACCAACTCAGGTGGAGGACTTCTAACATTCATACAAACTTCTCTATTGCTAAATTAAAATGCTTAAATCCAATTAGCATAAATCAGAGGTATAATGACATCATTGAACATTTTTATATATAGGTAATATCATTTAACTTTCCTTTAGGTTCTACTTCATTTATTTTTCTGAATCTTTATTTCAAATTTTCATATTTTTGATTTCTGATTTTTATTAATTTCAATTTTATTGTCAATTACACACTTCTTCTGACTTTTCCCACATTTAGGTGCGGATCGTTTTCTTTTACTATTTGCGATCCATTGCGTCCTACTCTCGGACTTCCACCTGTTTCATGTCTTCACGAATGCAGTCTTTCCAATTACTTTTTGGGTCTTTTAAGCCTCCTCTTTCTAACTCTTCTACCCACATAGTCCACCTCTCTCCTCATCACATGTCTTAACCATTGGAGCCTCACTTTTTTCAATTTTCCTTTCAATCTCCAATAGTCATCCTCTCCCTCACCTTTTCATTTCTCACTCTGTCAAGTCTTGTCAGTCCGCCAGGGCATCTTTTCATCCGAATTTTATTATTTTATGTTTCTGATTAGCCTACTTATTTATCTATCGATGTATACTACATCAGCTGTTTTGAACTTTTATATCCATGCATCAGCTGTTTTGTTTATTTTTTAAATTATTTATTGCTATTTGATTTATTGTAACTGATGAATACACATTTTTTGTTGTCGAAAGCGCTATTAATATTTATTTAGCTTTGCATATTAATTTCTTTCTATTTAACGTAGTTTTTATTATAAATATATATATGTTGTTTGTGAATGTATGTATGTATGTATGTTGTAAATTTGTTAATATTTTTTTGAAAACATCACAATCAGTTTCGATTGACTTTCATACATTGAACAATTGACTTATCCAATTTTATTATTATCAAAAAAATCAAAGTTTGAAAAACAGATTATAAAATGTTTTTCTGTAGGTAATACATTCATAATTATGTACTAAACGCAAAGTTGGTGAATTGAACTTTTTAGTAAGAAAGTTAAACTTTTTGATAAAAAGGACTTTATTTTTTATATATTCTAGCAACTTTTGACTTACTAGCAGCAGTGGGAATAAAAACTTATGGTGATGATGTTATTAAAACACCGGGTATGTGTTCATCCAGAGAAGCATATTCAACAATTAATTCAGCCAAATTAGAAACAAAAGCAAGTAACGCATTTCCCGGTAAGAGTATTTTTAAATTGACTAAATTTGGTGGTTTGGAAGTAATCTAACTTTTAATTTTCATTTATTTATAGAAGGTCTGCCATCTGATTTCTCTATTTTATTGTCGGCCCGAATGACCGATCTCTCTGCTTCAGAGTCAGTATTCTCTTTACAGAATTCTGCAGGCGACGATGTTTTAGCATTTTATTTTGGTAGAAGATTGGCTTTAGTGTACAGAGAAACTGGAGAACGCACACAAAAATTAGTTTTCAGAAATACTATAACTGATTTAAAGTGAGTTACTTTAATTGGGTTGGTTTGGCAATGATACATTTCATTTTAGTACTTTCCAACAATGTGTGTTAATGGGGGAGGTCAGAGTTAATGTAATGGCCATCTTGGTGTTAGTGATACTGATAGAATCAGTGTTAGACACTAACTTTGACATCAAATTTTTGATCACTTAACTTTAATGTTAGCCTTTGATTACTAATAAATTAGTTAAATTAATTTGTTTTGAATATGCAGAAAAATTAGATTTTTAACAACACATTCCCTGAGAAGACTAAAATTTAGGTGAGGTCAAAATTGAAAATAACATACGGTTTGACATTTTATCTTTAATAATATTAAAAAGAATTGTTTAAACTAGGTTGTATTTCAAATGTGATAATTGTAGGAACCTAGGTACCATATGTTTCAAAACAAATTGAAAGTAACATTTTAGAATAAAAATTAAGTAATTGGCAATTACCTGCATAATTTAATATTTAGATTTTTGTAACTTATATCTGTTGTATTACTATTCTAGGTGGCATCGGATATCAATTGGAATGATAGGAAAGACCGTGAATTTGTTTATTGACTGCCAGCCTGTTGAAACTCTACTCATAAACCGGACACAAACGCCTGTGGATACTAATGGCAACCTTAGAATTATGACATCCTATAATCGTTATAAGGTTAGAAATTTTCTACATATTTCAATCATAATGTTGACATTGAAGGTTAGCTAAAAATCTAAAGAGAGTAAAAAAATTATGTAAATAATAATTATATGTACAATATTTCTAAATTTCATGGATTATACATACTCCATTTTTAAAATAGTAGGTACCTACTTTGTTTACTTGTTGCAGGCTGAAATTCAAGATTTGTTAATAGTTGCTGGAGGAGATGCTGCCGAAAATTTGTGCCACGTATTCTCATCGAATTGCAATTCATCAAAAGATGTCATGTTAAATCAACAAGCTGTAAGGACTTTTTTTTAATATCAGAGCATTTTCATACAAAGTAACTTTTGTTTCATAAACTAGCTGGATTTTAATTCAAATTGAAATTTAGTTATGTAAATTTTTTAACAATTTTAGAGTCCTTCCATCCATGGGTCCCAGGCATATGATCCTTTGAGAGTAAGTTTTATTTTATTCCAGATACATTCTATAGACGCCAAACTTTCGCGGCGAGAAGGGGGAGGGGGGCTCCGCCCGTGAGGTAATCTTGGAACTCGCCCTCCGTAACCACGGCCATACTGTACTTGAAATCTATTTTTTTAACTATAATAATTTGTCCATGTTCTTTTTATTCTATAACCTTTTCTTCCATCAAACACAAATCAGTGTACTGTATGTCCCATGATATGTTTAAAACCATTTATTGGATCAATCTGAAATTTTGCACATTTATCCAAAACATTCCAGTCCGTGACATGTTTAAAATATAATAGAAGAAAATAATCCCTTTATGTTAGCAACCTTTTAAAAATCATAAATTAATTTTAAAATCGCTATTCACTACTTCGCGGAGTCATAATACACAAACTCTAAAAGGGATGAAAAATTGTAGAATTCTTCATGCTGTATCTAATGGTACCAAAAGCGATTATAATCCATTAAAACAGTTTGTTGGTTGATAAGCTATTTTCACCTCTAGCAACATTGCATTATCAGTCTGAAGAACATAGACACATTTAATGACAAAAAGGTCAAAAAGTGTGTTAGCTCAAACCCCAAAAATATGTGATATGATTTTTGGAAGTTAGCTTCGAAATATGTAGTATGAATCTTAGTGTGTTTTTTGGATTAATGATATTTTAAAATATTAGAGCTAACAAAGTCAAAATTGTATTTTATAATAATTTTTTTCCAACGTGCTCAATTTTTCTACCTTTTCTATAAAATTACTTGAGACTTTGAATTATAATATTTATTTTCAATTTTTTGATTGACTTTTGTTAGCTCTAATATTTTAAAACTTTAACTATCATTTATCTAAAAACACACTAGCATTCATAGTATTTTCTAGTGAGAGATAACACTCAAAATGATTTCACATATGTAACGGTTTCATCTAACACACTCTTTGACCTTTTCGGTCTTTAATTTCTATTCTTTTGTAATGAATTTATAGAATTTATGTTATGTCGGGAAATTAGCTTGTTCTTGTCGCCAAGTGTTCAGATATGAAAACTAAGGTTTTATATGGATTCTATGCGATATTTTTGCCTAGCACCAGTTGTTAAGTGGAAAGTTATTTTTTTTAAATCATACAATAAATAATAACTACAGTTCTATGTGGGATAAATTTGTAAAAGTTCCTTGTTGCTATGCAATATTGGTGACCCCATCAACTGTTTCTAAGATAAACGTATATGAATCAAAAGTTCAGCTATGGTAACTAAGGTTTCATGTGGTTAAATGATCATAAAATTATAGCTGTGCTACTATTCATTTGTAACAATAGTTTGTTGTTATGTCACATTGGTGTTTCTAACAGTAAAAAGATGTAGAAAGATAATGTATATGGTAACTTCTCATCCCAAAGATAGTCTTGCCAAATTTCATTAAAATAAATAAATTTATATTCTTGATATGGTGCTAAAGAAAGAGAGACATAGAGAATAAAAATAGTCCTAAAGTACATGACCGATTTGGATCAAATTTGGCACACTTACTGACCATCAGAGTCGGAAAATATAGCACTATAAGTCTACAAATTCTCTATTGTACGAATAGGTTCTAAATAGGTTTATTAATCATAGAAATATAGGTTATTTTATACCAATAAAATAAATATCTTTCAGAACGTTAGAAGCTGACATAAAAATTATTAAATAATTTTCTGAATATTATTTTATAATTATTGTAAACTTCTATAGATTCAATACGGTTTCATATATTTTTAGGGTGACCCAGGTGTTCCCGGTATAAGCGGTAATATTGGACAGAAAGGCATTCCAGTAAGTATTTTAACTGCTTCTATATAGAAATATACGTCAGTAGCAGAAGGGGATACCGAACTAGCTCAGTCTGTGGATGGGCATCACCACTGCTGAGCAAAACCTGTATCCTACTTTTCAATATAATAGGTACTTGTAAACTATAGGCAGGTTAATAGCTGATGTCATACCATAAACTAAATCGGATATGCAAACTCAATCAAATAAAATCATGTATATCCCAAATTGGTATTAAAAATATCCCACCTAGACAAAACTTTTTCCAATAGCCACTTTGTTTGTAAAAGGTTTTATGCAAAAATTCCGATTTCCTTTGAGAAAGACATTAATACACGCATTAACGCTGAGGAAATTGTGAACAATTATTGATGTTAAATGACCAAAAGGACTAAAGAAAACATTTGAAGGCACAGAAAATTTGTAGCAAGGGATTTTTTCACACAATAAATCAAAAAGTGTTTCGAAGTTATCAACCAATTTAATGAATTGCCATATGGTTATAATGTTGACTGTGTATAAATTTCATAGGAAAACAGTTGATAAGAAACTAAATACGCATTTGTCGTTTACTTAAACATATAAGAGTATTTCGTGCATGACAGTGTTTTTTGGCACAGCTTTATGTATAAACTATCAGACTTTTATAAGTTCTGGAATTATATTGTTGTTACAAAAATATAGCTATTTACAGTTTCCTCACAAATGATTTGAAGCTTAATAGAATTTGTATAGTAACTCTATATCAAAAACAATCTTGCTCCACAACACGAAAGTTTTATTATTTCTTAACAAAATATTCGTGGTGTGGAGCAAAATTCTTCGAAATTATTAACATGGCAACACAAAATATTTATCATCTCAATTCTAAAAAAGTTAAATAAAATTTTAAACACTAACTATTAATTAATATTTTATCTATCTTGTTCTCTGCCTTTTCTGCAGGTCCAAGTCTATGTATTCCACTTTATCCACTGTTCCCTATTACGTGTCGATTCCTTAAGATCTGTTATTATGCCTTTCCTTGGTTTGCCTTGGCTTCTTGTTCCTAGAAGTCTGTCTTCAATAGCTGTTTACATTAGATTACCTCTTCTTATTATGTGAACTATCCAAATTTTCTTGCACTTGGTAATTGTATTTAGTAAGTTCCTTCTTTCATTTATATCCACTAAAACTTCATTTGTTTTCTTGTCTTGCCCTGAGATTTTCCTGCATTATTCTCATATCCACATTTCAAATGCTCGATTTTCTTTGTATCGTTTTTTTCATGTAGCCTCCACGTCTCAGAACCATGTAGAAGTAGCTCCAAATTAGTGTATCCATTATTTTCTTCTTTGTTTTTACTTTCAGACTCTTAGTTAGAAGTTCTCTTTTTTATAAATTCTGTATTTGCCATTGCTATTCTAGATCGAATTTCTTCTGCATATCTTCCATCTGATGTGATTATTCCTCCAAAATATTTAAATCCCATTATTAATATTCTTATTGCCTTTGTCTTTGCGTTGATCCTTATAATGAATATTTTAGCTTTATTGTTGAGTTTATTTATAAGTCTGCTAAGGTGATTATCCGAAAACCGTACTTCTTGTAATAACTCACCACCTATCTTAATGCCTTTATTGACGTTGTCGAATGCTTCGTTCATCATGTGTTCGGATAGATTGAGAATAGTACCTAGTCGTGATAACAGACATTCCTGTCTTACTCCTTGTACAATCTACGCTGGATCTGATTTGTTATTTTGGAATTTTCATTTGACGTTTGATTGATGGAAAGGTCGTGATGAGTTTTTTGTCTTTCCGATAAATTCCTATTCTTTTGAGTGTTTTCATGAGTATTTTTAATACACTTTATCATATGATTGTTCGCATTATTCCTATGGTTTCACCGGTTGCACATCCACTTCTAAATCCAAATTGTGTCTTTCTTATGTAATCGTTGGCTTTCTTATTATTATTTAGATGACATTTAGGCATCAAAAGGTATTTGAAGACGGACGGACATGATTGCTAAATTAGATGTTTGTGTTTCATTGAAATAAGCTGCTAAATCTGATGAGTTGTACCAGGTTGTTCCTGCTTGAAATATCCTGTCCAAGTCATCATATTTCGCAGTATTTAATGAAACAGAAAAATAAATAATAATGCACTTAAATAGAAATACTTGTAATATAATTTTCAAAATATTTTATGTAATCAAAGTCACAAATTAAAAAAAAGCAGATTCTATAGTTAGGTAAATACTTTCAAATGGTCAGTAAATTTCAAGCTAAAATCAGCAGAAATCATAATTTAAAAATCAAGAATGAAATTAGAAAGGCAATTACCAGTGACTGCAGGGATTCTATAGAAAAATGACAAAAGTATGTTCTGCTTTAACGATAAATCTCCAGAACAAGATGGCATTAGAAATCAACATATGAAAATCTTTGGGAAAAACGGTAGACAGTGCCTACTACTCGTAGATCTTATGAATGCTTCATGGAAACAAGAAAGAATTCCTAGCTCTTTGAAAAAAGCAACCATAATTCCTGTACTGAAAGCCAATAAGCCAGATAACGATCCATAAAGTTGCAGGCCAATAAGCCTCACTAGCTGTATGTGTAAACTTATGGAGAGATAGTTCTAGCTAGATTAAATAGATTTTCAAAAGTAAACCAAATCATGGACATTGGCCAAACTGGATTCGAAAATAACAAGTCTACAGAAGATCAATTGGTTAGAATACACCAGGATCTTATGGATGGTTTCAGCAAAAAGTGAATAGCCTAAGAACCCTAATGGTATTTATATATTTCAGCCGTGTCTTCGACACTCATGAAAAAACTCATTGAATATCAAACAGAAAAGTGCATGGTAAAGTGGATAAAAGATTTCTTGACAGACAGATAGACAAGCTGAACAAAATCATCCAAGAATAAAATGTTCAAAGTAAACGAAACGGTACCCCCAAGGAGGGGTAATTTATCCGAAGCTATTCACAACATTACCAAGGATCTAGAGTCCAGCATTAGGAAAAGTCTGTTCGCTGATGATCTGGCTCTGTGGACTGAAGAAGAAAACCCCCAAGAATGCATAGATATTCTGGAAGAATCTAGAAATGAGGTAACAACTGGGCTATGAAGAAAATCCACATTATTTACTACATGGAACAAAGAAATCAACTGATAAGGAGAATTAAAAATCAATCAAAAAATCATCACGAAAAATAAAACCCCTACATTTCTTGGAATAAATTTTGATTGGAATGGAATATGACCTTTAAAGAACACATTAAGTTATTCCAACAGAAAATGAGGAGCAGGCTACAAGTAATTAGAGCAACAGCAAATAAGGAATGGAGAGCCAGGATACATTAGATCAGTCGCAGACTATGCAGCAGCGGCCTAGTAAGAGGGAGTAAGTGACATAAATTTAGAGAATATTGGATGCTGCCAAAGCAAACTTACACAACCCCTCATTCAAGAAGCTAATCTAGAACCCTTGATAATCAGACGAGATATGTATGCTGGTATAGCGTACCAAAAATTCCTATGCAATGACTCTACCCCCAATGACCTATTTGCAAGAAAAATGTCCAACCTAAAAACAAACGTGATAAAGTAGAAAGATGATGAAGAAACAGAGCTAAGAAAATATCAGAAGAAACTGGACTCAAAGATCTTCCCATGCAAAAAATTCTTTAACATATCACAATACCACCTTGGCAAGAACCACAACATAAATCATTTTTTCTACAAACTTAAATGAAGACATGCACAAAATCAGACGATCTAAAAATTTGAAGAATTTAACTGAGGAAACACCCAAGGCAATAAATATTGAAAATGCTAATATTGTTATTTGGACAGATGTCTCAGTAGCAGAAGATCAATGCAAAGGAGGCAGTGGTATTCTAATTGAACAAACATTTAACGAAAAGATATAAAATAGAATTTTCCCATCCAACTAGAAAATATTTCTCAAACTTTCAAGCAGAAATGAATGCCTTAGAATATATATCCATGAATGTTTCAGGAGAAAAGATCCTTATTCTCACAGACCGCTAAAGCGCCATATAGCAGCTAGAAATGGGACCACACAAACACACTGGAGATCATATATGGAGTCACATGAACAACATCATACAAACCCAAATACATTAATTCATTTTCAGTGGATATCTAGTCATGTGGGAACTAAGGGAAATGAAAAAGCTGATCAATTAGCTATGGAGGCAATGAGTATGAACCAAAAAAAATACCCATAACTCTCAAAATAGCTATTAATCGCATTCAGCAGGCAATAAAAAAACTTAGGGGAAAAATATGGCACCACCCATTTTATGATACATGGAAAAAGCAAAGAAAAAGAGAAAGAGAAAGGATATATGCACCGAAAGCGTAGACCAGGATGCATGCACCTAGTGCGTTGTCCAGGATATATGCACCGAGAGCGTAGTCCAGGATATATACACCGAAAGCGTAGTCCAGGATGCATGCACCTAGTGCGTTGTTCAGGATATATGCACCGAAAGCGTAGTCCAGGATATATACACCTAGTGCGTAGTCCAGGATGCATGCACCTAGAGCGTTGTCCAGGATAGTTGCACTAGAGCGTAGTCCAGGATAGATGCACCTAGAGCATAGTCCACGATACGTTTGATCTATTGTTTATAGATAGTTCTAGTTTTGGTAATGGAGAGTTTCAGAATGAGGTAGAATCTAATCCAAAGTTAAACGATGTCCTTAATGTCTTTGATTTATGCTAGTTGGATTTAGCAATATGAAGATTTTTGTAAAACAATCTGTCATCTAACATCCAATACGATTATTATTTAATAAAGTCACTTTGAAACCATTGTGGCGGGTGTATTTAAAATGTTCGCAATTTTAATTTGTTTGAATAGATTAATATCACTACGGTGACCTGCAATACGATCCGAAAGCATATTTAAAAATAAGAACTCCTTATATTTAAATATATTTACCGGAATAGTGGTCTTCTTACAAATTATAATATATATTATTTTATTTTCTGAAATAAATTTGTTTCCAGGGACAAGATGGAAAGGCTGGTGGCATTGGGTCAATAGGTCAAACGGGTCGTCCTGGTCGTATCTATACAATTCCTTTAATGCTTGGTGGTGGAGCGAATTCGCAATCAAGATCAAGAAATATACGTGAAAGTTTACAAAAACATTTGGTAAGTTTAAAATAGACAACTACTATTGTGACGCGTTAAATGAAACAACTATTGCTACTTTTTACAATGCATTGAATTCATTGTTATTGTTTTTTTAGCTAACTATGAAAGGAGTACGTGGACCTCAGGGTCTCACTGGAAGAAAGGGACCTGTAGGACATACAGGTGACCAAGGCCTAAAAGGAGAACCTGGTGCCCTAGGTGAAACTGGACGTCAGGGGCAGATTGGTAATGCTGGACCGTTAGGAAGAAGGGGACCACGCGTAAGTTAATTCGAAGTGTTCTTCTCTACTATTTTTGTGGTTACTTTGTTGACATCCCACAAATTTAAATAGTTATACTCGTAGATCCTTTTACGGGTCATTAACTTAAAGTCAAATGGTGTCCCAAATTGTTTTTTATGTCTGTATATTCTGAAATATTGTAGCATTCTAATAAAATATAAGTCATTATTTTTTTGTATAAAATAAATCTAATGCAAAGAAACTTTTGTGACTCCCTACAGGTATTATTGACAACTTAAAATAGTCATTAGCTTTTCTATCTATTAGATTCATTAAAAAATGTTTAAGAAATTTATAAATATAATGCATGCCTAACACATTTAATTTATTGTAGGGTCGACCAGGATTGGATGGTGACAGAGGAGATCCAGGTGTTCCAGGGCTAAAAGTAAGTTGCATAAGTATTACTTACTTTACTTTTTTTTACTTTGTGGTCCGTGATATCAATCCTTAGTACGCCAAAGATGCAGACCGCTTCTCTTCCTTAATTCATTTTTATTTTGAGCAAGTCCGCAAGTGACACCATAGGTTGCTTTGAAAGGATCTTCCCATCTAACATGAGCCCTCCCAAGTTTTTTGGATTGGTTGTAGGGGTGCCATTTAGTTACCCTAATCGTCCACCGGTTTCATTTGTAGTTCTGATGGATAACATCTTTGACATCACTTTTCTGATTTCTTCAGCTCTGATATGCTCTCTTTTGGATGGAAAGGTTGATCATTCTGCGTTCTATAGCTCTTTGTGTGGTTAGAATTTTCTTCTCATTTGATTGAGTTGTGTTCCATGTTTC
>JAUYWI010054356.1:0-17294 GCA_034780595.1 Parotoplana pacifica
CCCCCCCCCCCCCCCCCCCCCCCCCCCCGCGTCCAGGTGCTCCAAACGACAATTACAACACTAGTCTACGCTCCAGCTGAATATTGCTAACCCACTTGGAATAATAGCGCCCATACCAAACAAGTTGATGTGGTTCTCAACAATGCAATGAAAATCGTCACAAGTTGGACAAAATCCACGCCCAATAACTAACTCCCCATCCTGGCAGGCATCACACTTCCTCATTTATGTAGAGATAAGCACCTTGCAACTTTGTCCCACAAGATTCACACCGTCTATTAAACGAAAAAGTTACCAAACATCGCAAAGCCAATATTCGTCTCAAATTTCGTCAACGTTTAACACATACTCAGCAAGCTTGGAAACAAGGTTGAATCAAGGACAAGGGAGAAATGGGCGATAGAACGGGAAGAAACGCCACCTTGTCTACTGATGCTCATATACCCACACCAACAAACAAACCTCCAGGCCATCACCATCGCTGAACCTAACTGAACCGAATCAGCACTGGCCATGGATGTTCTCCGAAGAACATGATTTAAATAGGCCTCGCTGCAGATCTCTTTTGTCCTTGCGGATGCCCCGCTTTCAAACCACCTGACTGAGTGGACCTCATCCAACTGAACGATGCAGCCATCAAGTGGTTACACAATCTACCTCTCAAAATGTAATCCTTTTGCTGCTGTTACCACCAACAATAGCGAATAAATGAGCATGCATTTCAGATCTATATTTGATGATCATATACCAGTGGGGATAGAGTGAGTGTTTCTTTCGCTGTTTGGCCATTGTATTACAATTTCTCCTCCTACATTATTAATTCATTCTATGACAGAACCATCATTCAAAACGTTGCTGTTGACTTTGGGTCAAGAATTAAGTTATTCTTCAGCTGCTTTACGCTTGGTTTCAGGTTTTTCAGTTCACCAGTTGATATATGAATATTTGTGATTGTTTTTAGTTTCTACGGTGGTCGTTTACTGTCAATTTTGGAATTTGTCTGGGTATTTTATCTAGCATCCTTTATTTGTTTTGTGTCTTTTTTCGATTTATGAATAGCTGTAATGTAATGGGGGTCATTGGAATTATTTCGTAGTGCTTTTTCATAATGATTGCCAGCTTTAGTTTTGTTTGTGGACCACATGTTCTTTGACAGCATCCTGTTATGATTCG
Organism: Parotoplana pacifica; assembly: GCA_034780595.1. Taxonomy (NCBI): domain Eukaryota; kingdom Metazoa; phylum Platyhelminthes; order Proseriata; family Otoplanidae; genus Parotoplana; species Parotoplana pacifica. The sequence continues at coordinate 1,174 of JAUYWI010054356.1, forward strand.
GGCAGCGCCTTTTTGAATTCGGTATATTTTGGGTACTTGTTTTGGCGTTAGTTGTCATCCATGCTCCTCCTGCATACTCACATACTCAGCATAGACCGGATATAGGTGATATAATAAGATCTCAGTGTATCTTCTTCTTCACCCCAGTCTCTTCCTAATATCTCTTGTAGTTTTCTGCATCTGGTCTGCTATTTGTCTTTTTCTTCAGTCGTCTGGCATGCTCTGGGAATGAAAGTACACTGTCGAGTGTAATTCCAAGGAACATGGCATATTTTGTTGTTTTAATGTTCAAATTTTCTAAGATTATTGTTTCTTTCTTTCTTTTGTCCATTTTGTAAATAATGTTGTGTCACATTTTTCTGCAGCTAAAACCATTTTCCATTTTAGCCCACTTTTTTATCGCTGGTGCAGCCTTTTTGCTGAGTTCTTTTGCTTTATTTATAGAATGATGTTGGGCTGCGACTGCTAGATCATCTGCAAATAGAAACGTGCTACGCTTCTTGGTCATACGATAGTTAAGTCTGCTATCTATATTAGGAATAATATTGGGGCAAGTACGCTTCCTTGGGGTAGTGCTAGATGGAAATTGTAGTATTTGCTTTTTGAATTCTCTTTTTTGACACATGCTTTACGGTAGTATAGAAATCCTTTAAGCCACTTGATAATAGGTGGGACTTTCATGCGGTAGAGCTTGACAATTAGTGCTTCAATTCAGACTTTATCGTAGGCTCTACTGAAGTCGTAGAGTGTGAGGATTGTGCGTTTGGCAGGTTTATCCTCGTTCCATCCGTCGAGAATATCTTGTATGATTCTGCCAATTTGGTCCTCTGTGAATCGGCAGAATAGTCTATGCAAACAAGATGAGAATAATAAAGAGTTATTTTTTTTCTAACCATTTGTACCAATGAATGCAAACATTACTCAATCCTGAGCAATAACCTAAGAGTTATTACCCAACCCAATAGCCCGAAATTCGGTTTATGGTGATCATAAAAATTGAAGTTGAGCAAAAATGGTAAAATATTAAATTCTTGCAGAAAATTTTATCCTGAAATCAATAATTAATATTTAAATTATTTATTAGTAGACAACGTGTGTCATTAAAAGATTTGTGTTCTTGAAAAACTGACGACAGGATTCTATTTTGAATTCACACAACTGCCCCATTAGTTGTTTTACCTTATTGTGCAGCTGATCTTCGGGATCTTTTTATGTGGGTCCTACACCTGAATTACCTAAATCATATGCATTAGTGAATCCAAAAAAAATCAGATAATATGATGTTCCTGGGTTACTTATCTCTACTATTTTTGTAGGTAGCAATTCCAACTTTTCTGGATAGACCAGAACCTTCGTTTTTTCCTTCGAGTACTGCTAATGATATTCATCATCTAAATAGTAGCACTTCTTCAAACGCCAACCAAGCTACTTATCGATCAGCCAATACAAATTCTGCCCTACCACGCACTCCCCTTATGTCTATTGATAGTTCAGGGAGCAGCCATCATTATGAACAACTATTCAGGTATTCTAGAGGCTTCTCACAATCCCCGGATGATAATACTGCATCTCCTGGTACACAACCTTCCTTTTATAGATCTACAAATCTTCCACTGTCAAACCAGATGGAATTACCAGTAACATCACAATCTGCAGTCAGTTCTTCAGATGCTCCAGTGTGTTCAAGTTCATCTGGTTATGTTCAAATGCATCATAGGTAAATTGAACAGTTTTGCCATGGAGTTTCAAACTTAGTTGAATTTCCTTATTTTTTAGTATGTGCTGCTACATATAGCCAACATCGTAATTCCTAATTTATTTGTGTTGGTTATTGAGAATGTTTGTTTGAAACAGGTGTTAATCGATAGTTGAAATTGTTTTAAATTATGCATAACAGAAACATTTTCTAAGTAACTTTAAACCCAAGAAACTATTTTTCTGAATTTGTAAAGCCAGCTAGGGGAAGATGTCTTTAGAATTTTCAAATCATCGAAATATAAAAATGTTCAAAAGAAGGAATGGGCAGATTAAATCCCTTTATTTTGTCATTTCATCAATTTATCTACAGTTATTTTATCAAATCATCACACGAGCATTTTTTTAGAAAAGATACTAATAATATAATTTGACAGCAATTACATAATAACCATACCTGATACACAAATTGGAGTTATGTACAATTCAGTTCAATTGTGATTATACTGAATAAGTTTTAATTAAATACTTTTATTTATACTTAATATTTGTCACAAGAAATTTTCTCACTAATTTATTATAAAACAAATACGCCATGTTAAACTTTTGATCTTTCATTCAATTCCCCCTGTAAGTTGTATAAAATATGATTGTTTGGCGAAATGATGTTTCGACAAATTTCTGATTTTAAAGATAAAAGATTATGAGATTTAATCTGACTTTCGATCAACGGATATTTGATGTTTTGATAATTCTAGAGAATGAAGGTTTACCCGGACAATACTGCTGGATATTTTACTATTGAAATTCTATCGGCAGCAGGTGACTTAGGCTCCACAGTTCAATACATTTTTTATATATTTTAGTTCGGAACTCTTGGAGAGTCTAGGTTTACCACAGCCATCGACTACTCCACCAATGGCTAGATCATATCCTTCTGCTTCAACGCCTGGTAATCAAACATCAACTTTGTTTAGAAATAGAAACCATGGAAACGGAGTGTTGGCAGGTATCCAATCGAAATTACTTACAATGTTTGATCAATTTATATTTAATATTGTTATCGAAAGTTAATTTAAACTCTAGGACTCTACCACAGCGTAGTCATGGAAGTCATGTAAAAATCAAAGAAATATTTGAAACTACTATTTTCATCTCTGGTGCCATTTATTGACAATAGACTTTGTGGTCGATACTTCGTAGCATCATTGACTTCTAAAATTTTTATTATTAGAGTAAATCAAATTGCGTGTTTTAATTAATTGAATACCTACACTGTATAATGATAATCTGTTTTATGTTAGCATTAAAACTAAGTGAATTTGTGAAAAAAAGGTCTAATGGTCTCGTAAAGTCACTCACTGAACGTTTTGGTTAGAGAGAGTGTACTGAACCTCATTAGTTCCATAGTTCTAATTCTCTCACAAGAAAGATCAGAACCCAGAAAGTTTATATCTTCATTATGCATATGCCAATAAATTCTAAAAAGTTAAATTTTATAAATATGTTTTCCACAATATACGATACTCTTTGCTAATGACTATTTACACTTGATTTTCTCTTAGACACAACTTCAAAGCAAAGCAAAGAAATTTCTGACAAAAAGACTTCACGTTTAAGTTCAAGTTCTGGTATGCAAGACATTCTTTACCCAGCTGACGGTGTATATGTGAACGACGAAAATGATATCTGGGAAATCAATAAAATCAATAATAATCAAAAGCCATGGGTAGGTTTAATAAACAATGATAAAAGGACAATAATTTAAACATTTCAATATTTTTTTAAAAATCATGAAATTTAATCGGCCCTACTCAAAGACCTTTTGAGCTATCAGAGTTCACTTGCGCAAGGTATTTTTTAGGACTAAGCATTCTTATTGTGATATGAACTACTTGTCTCAGTTTCTTATATGTAGCTATAACTAACTTGAGCACCTGCTCTTATTTTTAAGTAGAATTTAAATTAATGAGTGACATTTTAATTTTAACTTACTTAAAGTACGAATAAACAATGACTAATTTTGTCACAATGGGCAGAAAATCTAGAAAGACCCTTTAACTAATATGTGTGCGGGTATTTCAAAATTATTAATCATTTGTCTAAACTGTGACATTATTTTGAAATATGAAGGTACCTATTGACTTTAGCAAAATATTTGACCTATTAATTTCTACAATTTAAATTTCAGTATAGGTACTTTTAAATTTAAAAAGTAGGTAAATTATTGCTCATATATCTAATAACTAATGCCAAAGTGATTTATTTTATATAAATCCATAAGTAGGTAATATCTCACTTGAAAATAAAATTAGCATAGATATATAAATACTATCGTGCAGTATTAAGTGTATCACGCTATGTGAGTAATTTGGTCTTTAAATACCTAATCATTATTGCTTTACCACTAAAATGATTGATTATTATTTGCATGCTATTTGGTACCTAACTTACTTAGAGTGCGGGTGTACATTCTGATATTCTATTTGTAGCTGGATAATTTCCTCACAATGGGCAGGAAAACTAGAAAACGTGGCAAATCAGGTGATCGGTCAAGAGATTCTGTCAAAGACCAAGAAAGCGACCCCAATGTGTCTTCTAAGCCGTTCACTAGAAGTTATTCACTCAATGCAAAAAGAGACAAAGAAAAGAAATACTCTGTTAACCCTGTTACCCCAACTACAATTACATCACCAAAAACAAAAAGAAATTTCTTTCAAAAGTATATATTTTTTTATCTTTCTTACAATATCTAACTGGCTTCTTTATCCATTTCGTTTATAATCTAAATCAATTTATATCGGCGTTTCTTTTATTATTTTTGATACATTCTATTTGTTTCAGACTTCTAGGTCGTCATCCTGAACCTACATTGCTTAACATAGTACCAACATCAGCGGATACGACTACTTTCAATACAAAACCTGTCCTTTTTACACCACCTACTGATCTAAAAACATCCCCCACAACTTCTGTCTCATCAAACCGTCCCCTTTCTCCTCGGTCTGTACATTCTTCGACATCATCACAGCCCACTGGCCGTAATTCTACTTCTACTACAGCTTCTCAACAAGCACCAGTTCCCTTCGTACTGGAACCGGCGCCTGCTCGTTTCCGATCAGCGGCTGGTTCATCTAGGAAAATGCCAGCGGATGATTTGGCGGCAACGGGTGAAGACGATGTTTTTCACGACACTGTTGATGGTTCCCAAAGCACCTCTAGAAATGTAAATGAATCACGATCTGATAAAAAAGCATCTGGATATATTGACATGAGTCTGCCTGACAGTGGAGAAAATCAGGTTTGTAACACGTATACTAATAGTAATTACATAGTGAAGCTAGCTGTATAAATATTATACGTATTATCTTATTTAATGAAGTTAGGTCAAAATTGACTAAATGTTCCTTTTTTCAATAAATATTACTTCTAAAGTTAAATTATTTGATATATTGTAGAGTGATTTGTAAGTAAATGCTTATAATTCAGAGCTGCATTTCTTTGATTTAAATATTTTTTAAATTTACATATTATAAATAGTACACTCCGTCTCTCTGGTGGTTCTGTAATTACTCAGTGCCACTATAAGTGTAACATTAATTACATCGATAGTTTATGCCTGTGTTTCATATTATAGCTTTTAATTTTAGTGTTATCCATTACACTATTTTAATTGCTGCTTTCAATATTAGATAAAAGTTGTTATAATAACTTGATATACATAGCTCTTCATTCTCATCTTATCTACAGGACGTGACTTGTTAGTAAATTAGTGCTATTATTATTTTCTATTGTTGTCAGTCACTCAACCGTGACGGACTAAGTGCACCATATAAACTTGGTATATTTATGATTATATTTAAAATTAGACAGTAAGTGGTTGAACCAAGAAAACTATAATACATACGTACATGTAGCTCAAGTTTTTTTTAAAAACATCTAACCTATGTTAACAGATATCGATTTTTTTTCGTTTCAGCCAAAACACCTTGCACAATCCAGTCTTATCGGCTTAGACCAAAGCATTACCACTCAACCCGAGGTGTCTTCTACAAATACAATAATGAATTTCCACAATCGTCTCAGTACCATTCGAGAGAAACGTCTTTCTTCAGAGAGCAATGTAATCGCCCCAGTTAAAAGAAGGGAAAGGTGAGGATAACAATTGATTTTATTAATTCGACTCTAAAAGAATGAGATTGAATAAATGTAAAGAAAAGAAAATGTATTCTAATGGGTTTATCTTTGAAGCTCCTTGATAAATATTCTAAAAGACAATTTACGAGCTAAACTCACCTAATTTAAAGATTCTAGCCCAATTTAAACGTATGAGCAACTCAAAAGTTGAAAGCATATCTCAGTGCTTGTGGGATACCTATCCTCAATAAACATCAACAGGCTCGCAGTTATAAAGAAGGGAATTGCAGGTCACTGATATTTATCAATGATTTCTTGCTGATTATGGTGGATATTGTTACCTACAGTTTCCTGTAACGCATTGAATATGTATTTATGAACTTGATTTGTGAGGCCCTAAATTGCCTTGATGAAATCCATTGTCTACCATTGGTATTGAGGTACGTTGGGCCCATCATGAGATATTTCAGTCTGTGTGGGCACCATTTGGGTAAGTCTGATTGATTCCTATTCAATTGCTCGCAGATGTTCCTACGAGTAAGTATGTTCTTTATGCTATCTTATGGAAGAATTGTTTTGTGAAAGGATTGCGAGTGGCTTTCTAATTAAGATTGCTCTCACCTATTCATTTTTTACTTTTTTGTTTTATGTTGTTTTCCTATGATTTAGTGTTTTCTTCTTGTCCAATTTTCACCTCCATTTGAAGCGATTTCACTTTTATGACTTTCAAAAAAGGTTTGGTTTTGATCGGTACGTGTTCGTGGTTTCTTTGGTCACTCGTTCCATTTCAAGGACATACTGTTCCATTTACTATCTGTGTTGGCTGAAATGTAGGTGATGGAAATGTGGATTTTGCTGTCTCATATTTTGTTTGTCGGCTTGTGGAAGCCTGCTACGGTTTTTGTTCAGACTTGTTTTGCTATTTTTGAGCTTTTTGTTGAGGTTTGAAGATGAAGCCTGTGTAGTGTTGGTTAAAGGGGCCTTTGCAAGAAGACCGGTCAGCAACTCCAATTCTTTTACCACACTGTGACATACATTAGGAAAACATTTCTATAACTTTTGGAATCGCCAAAAACAGACTAAAGTGTTTGATGACATTCAAGAACTCAATGGGTATCTCTCTGACAAGAAATGGTGAAATTAAAACTGACAAGCACAGATTGAAACAATGGAGATAATGACGGGAAAAACATCTCCTTCTTGAGTGCCCAAGGTTGCTCGATAATAATTAAACTTTTTAAAACCCGAACCTCTGGAAGATTCACTGCAGAACCTCTCAGTCAAGTGGAAGATACACTGCGCCTTGAGAAAGTTAATGGGGAATTATTGTCTCCGGAAAAGATTTAATAATTTGGCTACTACAGATGTCTACTATAGATGTCTGATGATTAATTTCTCAATAAATATATTTTTTAAATACAACATTTAAGTTTTAATTGTTCATAGGTGAGAAGCTCAATTCATTAGATCGATTGTACAATTATGCATGAGGTTTAACCCAAGATTTATCAGAAATCTTGATAGTTGAAGACTTATTGAAAAATGGTTGATATCATTTTAATTTTCTTAACCTCTGGATCTCTAGACAAAAGATACGTACAAAAATATGTATTAGTTTGATGTACTGAATACAGTGATGTTTACACAATCGACATGCATACTTGAGTTATATAGTAACCGATTTTTGAAACTCAAAATGATAGATTTTACACTAATAGTACTCATAAGTAAAAGATAGTGGTGTATGTCAATAGATACCTGTCTGTTCCTACTACAGAGATTTTGAAGTCTTGGTATCAAAAAGGTGATCTCTATTCCACTTGTATAAGACCTAGATGAAGTTATTAGTTGTTTGACATCTCGTACTATAATTGTTTTTAAAGGTTGAATTTTGATATTGGATTATAGGTTGTTTTATTGAGATCATTTTGTTTAAACCACCTGATTCATTTATTTACTACCTAGTGACGTCTTGTGATTGAGAAATTATTACAAAACTGACGGCTTTTCAATGCAAGTTCTGATGTTAGGTAATATCTACTTAGGGTACTCTGGCTCCATGGACTCAACATTTACTGTCTCCGTCATCTATGCTTAGTTCAATTGATAAGTTGGCTTATCTGTGTTTTTAACAATGGTTCTACCAGGTAATTGCAATTATTGACTGGTTTGTTGATTTAAATTCACTCACTTAATATATCATTTAAAGGTGTGCAGAGCCATAAGAATAAGTTTGGTAAGCGTACAGATTATATCTAATGCCTAAGTCTGAGAGAAGTTGCTGAAATGGATGGAACTAGTTCCAGTAAACAACTCAGTGGTAGATTATGACCCTGATACAAAATTGCGCCGTTAGTTATTTTTATTGTAGTTTAGTATTAAATATAAAGTAAAGGGCGGCTGTGAACATGCCAAAATATACAGAATGATATGGCGCTTTTTCCAGGCATTTCTTTAACCCTTGCTGTCTAACTGGTACTCGAGTAGTTTAGTGTACTGTGAAATACGTCGATTCTATAATTTAAGTCATAATGCAAGCCAATCTTGTCTATTTTTACCGTCAAAATAAGTGCCCTCTGATTAACTATCACCTAATACATTAGATAAAATATCAAAAAGATATCCATTTGTGGAACTTATAGTGAAGGTAATACTGATGAAATGGTGTATATACAGGTTATGTCAAATTTATATGAACTTTAGTCTATGTTTAATATAATTTAATTCACATCTGCAAACTAAAGTATACTGAATTTGCACGTGTTTAATTGATATAGGGTATGTCGGTCAAATACTCTTTTGGGCAGTGTACATACGAGTATAAAGAAGTTTTCTCAAGGTATTGAATTCAAGTACGCGACCATATTATTAGATGTGAAATATCATTAAATATAAATAGGTACATATATTTTTGTAGATAGTATTCAGTCCATCTTTTAGTAATTTGTTGGTTTGTAACTGGGTCAGATGTTTTTCTAATTTTATTATTTTAAAGAAAATTGTCTCTGTGAGTAATGAGCCTCAACTTTCTAAGGTAGTTTATTTGTGTTGTGATGACATCAGCAGCTAGCTCGATTTTGCCTCATTTTTTAGTTTTTTTCCCCAAATAATTCCAATGAACTTTTTAGTTACCAATATAATTTCAGTTTAATTGATCAACGAAAAGTATGATTTTAGTTGATTCAGTAATCGGAAAAGGAACTAGATCCTTGTGGGACACCAGATGTATTGGAACGAGTTCTGATTCATTTTTTATGCGAACATATTGGGTTGTTTTTATCAGATAATCTTGCATCTATTTTATGAAATCACCGGGAAGATTGCAATAGATGAGACTTCATGATTGGATGAACGCTTTGAATATTATTGACATTGGAAAAAAAGTTGTGGACAATCGTGTCTAAGGCAAGGTTTTCTAGAATCTTAGACAGAATACAGTGGAGAAAAATGGGACATAGATCACAATTAGAAGGATTTAAACATTTAGATACTGGAAAGACATGACTCAGTTTAAAGAAACTGACATAAAAGAACAACAGTGAAATATGAATCGTTGGAATTTGGCTGAGAACATTGAATTTCAGTGATGGCATTGTCGACTGATTAGAAAATTGTACTGAAGCGGGTAGTGTCAATCCAACTGTCTAAAATTATAATATGATGCGAATCTAGACATGGGTAAAGATAGCCGAGTTATCCTAGATTTAGGTGCATTTAAAACCAGCAAGTATGTAGGTTTGTGAATCTTTTTTTAAATATCTTACAATTGAACCCAAGGGTTTGGAGATTTTTTAAGTAGCACCTCAAGACATGTACAGAATGGCAAATCTTCCGTTGCACAAATGCTTTGTTTATCTCCTGGGGTCGTTTAAAAGAGCGTATTTTAATATAATGAATATATATTTGGTATCCAAAATTTCATTAATATTTTATGAAAGTGTCCATTCGAAAAATTAATAAAATTTTTATGTTTCTAATTTTGATGATAGCCAAAAATTTATTTAAGCAAGATAGGTAGCGTAAAAATTATGGGTAGCATAGTCTAGAATGATCAAAGTGAAACTTTCAGAAAATCTTGATTATGATTTAAGGTATGGTGATATCTGCTAGGGTTCTATGAATTTACCTTTTATGAACCTGAACCCCCCCCCCCCCTCCCCCGTAGTCACACATGAAAATATACCACTTGGTCACTGGGGGTGATTTGATTGGTGTAAATTTTGGTACACAGGTATCTTGAAAACATTCGGCAATTTCAGTGAAAAAATCGTTATGGGGACCGAGCTTGGGGCCAACGACGTCACAAGGTCCAAAAAATGAAGTTTGTCCGATTGATTTCAAATTTGGTGTGTAAGTCCACTAGGACCTTAGTACCTAAGTAATACAAATCCAGAAAACATATTGATTTATCGATTATTTGGCCAAAAACACGATATTTTGAGCTAAAATTGATTAATTGGTTTTAAAATCCAAATTAAACATCTTATTTTGTTGAAACCTGAGATATAAATAATGTATTAAATTTTGAGATAGATTATTTCTATAGTTCCAGAGATTTGAGAGCCAGCAGTTCAGGGCAGGTCCACTAACCTTAATTTTTCAATAAAATGTTTTCTAAGAAAATTTAATCATCTAAAATGGCTTATAATGACTTTCTAAATCATTTTCAGTGTTTTTTGATTGCATTTAGTCACTAAAATAGAGTTTTAAAAATGCCATTTTTGACTTTGGGTAAATTTAGGATATTTTACTTGGCAGACTAATTAAGTATCAGATGAGAATATTCCAATGAATTATTGTCAATGTTTTCTTGTCTAAATACAGGATTTTCAGAAATGGCCCAATTAGGTCACAAAGAAATCATAACTTTTTTTGAGGTGAATATTTTTTATCAAATTTCCAAAATCGCTGAATATAATTATGTGGTACAATGAAGTGTTTGTAATATATCTACCAAATATTAATCAATTTTATCAATATTTGACTTCACAATTGATTGTTTTGTAAAAAAAATCTTTTGGACATTTTAGCACAATTTCGATTTTTCAGAGGGCCGTCAAGTGACCTTGAGGAGTTAGAGGTCAAATCTTTCTATATAAAACAATTCGCAAGAGAATTTAGTACACCGATACCAAATTTCATTTGAGAAATATCCGATTTTCGTCTAATTAAAGGACTTGTTTTTGAATTTGATTTGTAGAAATAACAGTGTAACATCCCCAATGGGCGGAGCGGCACCTCTATCTCGCCTGTCTTCTGGTCCGTATTTCGATTACGAAAATACTCCTTCAAGTCGTCTTTCTGGATATCCTCTACATCATTTTTCACGGTCTCAATCTGCACGCCCACCGCCCTCACCACGTCGAATTAATCCAACCACGTTTGAGCCCCTATTAGCTTCGTCTAATAAGGGTCCCCTTGTTACCATTCCTTGGCACTTCTACTCGGAGACGTCTCAGTTGGAGCCAATGTCTACTGACTCAGACTATCAAGTGAGAATCAAAGTCAATTGTATTTTATTACCGCAGAACTTTTTTTAATGAAACCCTTTGAAATACGAAGCTATTAGTTCAATACTTTTATTTAGGCGTTGCACTTATTCCCAAAAAATTTGCCAAGTTCTTAAATATTACCAGAAAATGGTGCATCATCTGTATGAAAATTGGAATTTTAGCCTTTTTGGTCGTCGCAACAAAACTCTGACTACGCAATAACGGGTGATGTCTGGCAATCCAAAGTGGACAATACAGACACCGTTGATAGTGATGTTGAAGCTGCACAGAACAGTAGACATTCGATTTCCGATCCAGATTATGAGGACTTCGAGTTCATAAGACGACGTACAGTCAGTGAGAGACCTGCTCGATCGTATGATTTTACTTTGGAAGGTAAAGTTGTCAAATATTTCAATGTTATCCCTAAAGATGTTATTGATGTTTTAGTGCTTTTCATCTAAATTCTCATTAAGAAGCCTCTTGTTTCTAATATCAGAAGACCCTTTTTCTAAAGTCGTGTAAAGGACACACACTTCTTATAAAAAACACTCTAAAAAATTACAAATATTTAGTCGATGTGCAGATCTCTTGAAAGATGAAATAATATCCAACCATATGGTTTTTTAAATTTACTAACATAATTCTGTTTATTAAATGCACCGAGACACAAAAATCAGTATTTTCTAAAAGCTGTAATGCTAAATTTTTAAAATACAGGAAAGCTACACAATATTAATTAATTGTATCAATTAATTTTTGAATGTACAGGGTGTCCCATAAGTCATGCACCATGCGAATTTTTGTACTATAAAATAATTAAGTCTAAATGGTTATATACTTTAAAACAAATGTTCAAATTGTTCAAATTGCTGCAACCGATCTATTTCTAGCTCCTTCAGCTCCACATAATAAAACTATTACCACCTTTTCATCCTTAGTTAATTCAGCCATTTTAAGATTATCTAAATATGTTAGGTTAGTGCACTGTTGCACAACCTAAATAACCATCTAAGCCAGTAACTAACACCTAATTAACTAACAAACCTCAGGTAATCGTTATTAATCGATTTACCTTGACATTAATGTTAAAGTGGAAATTTTCTTTGGTGCGTGACTTATGGGACACCCTGTATATACATTTTTTAAATTTAGCGGTTTGGAGATGAAAGTACCAATTAAACTATCTAGAGGAATCCTAAACTACGATAAACCTTTTGGGGGTTGTAAGACCTCTATTACCTCAATATCAGCTAAGGAGGTGTTAAGTACCCTCTTCTATGCACTCTTAATAAATATTTTCTCTAAGCACTTTCGATGACACTCATTACACAGTGGATTTTAAATAACTTTTACTCAATCCAACTACGCCACTCATATTTTGATAACGATATAGAAATCCATTACTTGTTATACCTTGTCGATATGGTATAACAAGTAGAAGATTTCTATTTTAAAGCAGTTGTGATGGCTCCTATACATATTATATAAGGAACATCTTTTATGATGTCTTGAAATATTCCCACCTGGAGATTTACACTCAGCTACCTCCCCAACATCTGATTATGAATACTTTAGAGGCTTTCCACCTTTAAACACATTCAATCATATCTGGTTGTGTTTGCTTGTCACATAAAAAACAATTATCATAACTTTCTTTTACAATAACCTATTTATTTAATGGGCAGTTTTGATCATTAATAAAGTATCCATCATAAATATGGATCGAAATTGTTCCGCCACATTTTAATTATTGCGTATCTTAGCTTGTTTGATACGAGTAGAACTAATTGACTATTATGGCATACTTGATGTTTGACATATGCAGACACTTGAATATAATACGAATTTGTAATCTGAGATATCAAGTAGTTATTGAATTTTAATCTCTATATATATTACACCATTAAGTCAATAACCTACATTTGCGTCTCATAGTCTGTTGTACGATGTGTTTCCATGAATAAACTCAGTTTGTAATGAAGAGATTGGAAACACTTATAATAGATTTTGAAGCCAGGGGTTTTATTGAGGGAAAGTGGGCACGAGTGCATCATTTCATCAAAAATAAAAATAAATCCGCTATTTGTAAATTGTAGTTGTTGTATATTGAGTGACAATGGAAACTTCTACAATAAAATATTTTTATTGAAATTAGCTTTTTTATAAAATAAATCAATCTATGAAATTTTAAAGGAATGAATTTTTTTTGAATACTTATTGACTCTTGTTTGACTTTTTCCTATATTTTCTAGATAATTCTGGGGAACAGCCATGTACAAATTGCACGCATGATTGTTCCAAACCTTTTAAATGTCTTTACCAAAAGAGCGCAGTTGATCCGGTGACTGGGCTCACTGATCTCACATTAGGGCGCTGTGAGCACGCCTTCTGCCACCAGGTTGGTTCCCTTCACTTGAATACAAGATGTGCCCAATAATGCGTATTGCCATGTCAATTCTATTGTAACAAAAGATATTAACAAAATGATTTTGTTTTGTAAGATGTTTCTTTTTCTAATATTTTTTTATTTATTTTGGTAGATGCTTTTTCCCGTGCCTGATTCTCCAGTCAAAACTACCGCTCTCGATGCCCCATCACAATTATGTCCAGTACATGCCTTACCAAAGTCCAAACCACGCTCAGGTGGCGAATATGTCGACAAACGTCGTATTTTACGCTTGGGGACGCTGGCTCGGTCGCTTGGCTCAGCAGAAATGCGCCGCAATCGGTATGGCCACGAATTTAATGGCACTGCTATTCCAGCCTATGGGTTCACCGTTGCTGAAATGCCAGGTGCAGCAGAGCCCGTTATGCAGTCGGTCGATTCCAAACCAGTTTTAAAGAAAGACCCTCAGAATTGCCATCAGCCACAGTTGACTCATTTTAAGTCAATTTTGAAAAATGGTATCTTTCTTTTAAAAATTATTATGTAGATGTAATATGAAGTAATTTAACCATCGGACAGAAGTAAAATCATGCGAAACATATGTAGAATAGAAATAAAAATACACATATCTATTTTTACTATACATAATATTTTCTACATATTGAAAGGAAATAAAAGAAACAGTAAAAATATCATGTTGAATTCTCCAAATGTACATACCATATGAGTAAGGATTAGATACCTTTCATTACTCTATGGTACATACCTAATGCATTAAAAGTTTTACATAATCAAATAATATTGGCCAAAACAAATTTAGAAAAAAAAACTAGAAATGAATAAGTTAAAATAAAATTGGTATGTCCCGGAATAAAATATTGTTCCAATCCCTCGGATAGCATGCATTGTTTTTAGGTCGAGCAATAACAACAACAATTAATAGAGATTATACAAATTTGAATAGATACTTATAATAGTAGTTCTCATAGAGTAGGGATTATAGAGTAATGATTCAAGTAAAAATATATGGAAGTACCTAGTTTTTACGTCTTAATATATATTTAAATATAATAGATTCTATTAGAACTAAAATTAAAATCTTTATTATCTTATACAAAAGTGTTGCATTATACTACTTTTTATTATAGCAAACTAGATAAGTAGTATATATATTTTAAATAAAATTAAAATCCATTAAAATAGTTCATATACTTAAACGATGCATAAAAACAAGATCTAATTGAGAAAATATGTTTATTAAGATACAATTATGTACAATTAGAGTAACGGGTAACAAAAATGGCATACCAAAAATGTAATTTAATATATTATAATTTAAATGTATATGTAATATTATACAAATAAATTACAGCAGTCATGTGCAATATGTACAAATTATTCCGAAAACAATAACAAATCCATCCATATAGAACCATCTAGTATAAAATCTTTAGGAAGATAAAAAAAAATTGAAGGGCACATTATTAAAAATTGCAAATCTTGGTAACCCGTAAATTAAAGAGTATATAAATATTGTTAGCAGCATATAATATTAAATATAACCAAGATTCAAAAGATATGATGGTCGGTCCAGCTGTAGTTAACCATTCTAGTTAATTTTGTAATCATGCTTAATATTTTGTACACCGAAAGTAATTATATCCTCATAATAGATATTTATACATTCTATGGAGTAGGAGGTAAACTATTATTAAATTTTTAAATTTTCAGCAGATTTAATATGAAAGAAGTGACTTTTATACGTGTGTAAAATATCTTTAAAGTGCTACAACAACTTATAAATAAAATAAATAAACCAGCATTATCTCTGACTAAACTAAGGCTTAACATTTTCAAAAACTACATGCAATTTTAGCTATATTAAGTTAAACATTTTAAAAGAAATCTTTAAAATGTTACAAAAAAAACTTTCAACTGGCTATTCCACGACAAGTTGCCTTGTAATAATTGTAAATTATATATTACACAGCAAATTATTAGTAAAAAAATATTCGTGTATTAAAATAATAAGAATTGTGTTGTAATAATATCGCTCTTGTTCTGTCAAATCCATGGCACTACCCTCAGGCAAATTTTCAGAAACCACGCAATTTTAGAAATTAA
The DNA here is from genome assembly GCA_034780595.1 of Parotoplana pacifica. Taxonomy (NCBI): domain Eukaryota; kingdom Metazoa; phylum Platyhelminthes; order Proseriata; family Otoplanidae; genus Parotoplana; species Parotoplana pacifica. Next base: position 17,011 of record JAUYWI010054356.1, read on the forward strand.
TGTTTAAGAATATTCATTAAAATAGTAATTAATTATAAAAAATAATAACAATATTATCATAATAATAAAGGATTTATATATTTACCTCTCTAATTCTTTGGGAAATGAAGAAATCTAATTTTTGATATATCATTTCCACTTAAATCTCCAGAACTGTTATTACAATTGATTGCTGAGCATAATTGACCTACCAGGCATTATTCCAGTGTAATAAATTAAGATGTCGTCGAAAACGAAACTACTTTCGCCCGCTCTTAGTAACTATCTTGGAGTCATTACCATAC
>JAUYWI010054367.1:0-17292 GCA_034780595.1 Parotoplana pacifica
GCTTCATCACTGAAACAGATTTTCTTATGTACCATTTCAGGGTCTTCTGCTAATTGATCTTTAAACCACATAGCTATCTCCAAACGTCGATTAGGATCATCTTCATATAACTTATGAAGAATTTAAATTTTATATGGATGGAAATATTCTGCATTCAGTACTTTCTGTATTGTAGAATGACCGAATCATCAGAGTCTATCAGAATGAATTAGAGAAGACAGTGTATCAACATCGATATCTTTGAAATTTTGATATTTTCCTTGGTGCGCGACTTTGGCCACCCTGTATATTGGCGTACGAAGGCTTATTTAAGCAACAATATCAAACTGTGTTCTGTTATTAGAATATACCTGTTCTCGTGTTAAATATGTTGTATTAATTATACCAGTGTTCTTTAGAATAATTAATTGGATTTCTGAATCTTTGCTTATAAGTGATGGAACTTGGTATCTATCAACTAATTTTAGCAGTCTGGCAACATTTTTCTTAGTTAGACATACACCGTTGTCAATCAATTAAATACTTAGACATTTATTATTTCTTTTATTACAAATCAAAATCAAAATAAATACATACACAAAGCAGATAAAAAGTTTATTGATTATATTACTAATAAAATACTTATACTAAGAAATAGTACATAAACAGATATCAAGTGCGCAAAAAATTAAGCATAAAATGTAATTTTAAAAAACACAACAAACAAAAGAAAATATACCTACTTGATGAATTTTACTAAAGGAAAGTCTCTATTAGCAAAATTCAAAGAGTAGAAACTCATTTTAATAGAAAGAATGATAGGTACCCAATTAAGAGCTAAAGCTCCAATGCACAAACGTTTGAGGGAGGATTTAGAAAAATAATATAAAAAATAAATTAAGTTTCACAATTTGTATTTAAAGTAAAGTTTTCTTAAAGACCTTAACGTTTGAAATTAAATTTCATGTAAGAGCTGTATGAGCTGTTAAAAATTTACATGACATATTAACACCATTAAATATCTTTGATAGATTACCTATGCTTTTTTGTATGACAAACATAAAGGATAAATCTACGTTTTGTATATAATTATAAGCATTTCTTTCAGAATTAAACTACTTCTAGATAAAAGTAATTTACCCTAAAAGTACATAATTAATTATTTCCAGAATTTCATTTTATTTTGTTATTAAGTATCTCCAGTGAAACAAACGATTTTTACCTTCGGTACATAAGCATATCAAAAATAATACATCTAAGAGTTACAATTACTCAAGATAGAATTTACATATCAATCAATCCATATTTTAGCATACCAATTCTTTTAATATATTCACCACTATTTATGTAGATACAATCCGAAAGTTTTATATAATATGCGTCTTACATTTGCGTATGAATAATCTTTTGTGTATAATAATCATAAGTATTTTTCAAATATTTTACTTGTTTTTGTTTCTGCAGTGACGCAAGGTGAATCGTATGTCTTAAACGATATAACATGTTGCTACACACTTCAGTTTTATATATACATAAATTTAAAATTTATGAACTTCTGAAGGATAGTGAATCGGTTGGCCATGTCCGCAGACCTCACAGCATGTGACTATTGGTTTGGTCTCAGTTTACTTACTAAACTTCAAGACACGTCCAGGACATCTTTATCCATTTATTTTGGTCTATTTGGGATTTTCGACGTCATCACATGGAAAAGGTCATTGAAAAGATGGACGCACTTTCAACAATAAATTGTGGTGATAATTTTGACCCAATAAATCTTTCTATATAAAAATTTAAATTTTGATATCAGTATGTTTTAAGACATGATTTACGCTATATAGAATGATGTCATAACACCACATTTATTAATTTACATTCATACAGATGTATAGGATATTGAATAAAAAACGTTGTCGATATAAAAAACTAAATTTTAATACGAGTTGCAATGAAAAGTAAGTTGGTGGTAAACAAGTCTTCAAATATCTCCTGGTGGCTTGCGTTAGAATGCATTTACATTTTCCAAATTAAACGTACTAGCTATACTGTAAAATACGAAAATGTTTCTGATATGATCTGATTATTTTATCTGATACGGTAATTGAATGTCCATCATTATGCTTTTCTTACTAAACACAGTGTGGCAGCTTCTTGAAGATCGCATTATCAGTTTTCGAGATTGATTCTACACCGAATACATTTGCAGTTGGACGAAAGCTATTCTCAGAAAGGATTGACTCAATCACAAAGAATACAGCGGTCAAGAAAATATTCATTTTGGCTATAGTTGCAGACATTTCCAAAAACTATGAAAATATTAAACGTCTATGGGTTCATATCGGCCTACACAATTTAACAAAACCATTTTATAGCATCGGATCTCAAACTGTCCAATATTATGTTGGGTCTTATGTAGCACTTCAGTTTGCATCCTTGTACCTATTGCACTTCAAATAAGTATCACTTGGAGAAGGAAGGAGATCTACGTACTTTCCAATTCCAGAATGACGAGTTTTGGAAGTATTTCTATGAAGGTCGACTGCGAAACAAGGCAAAGTTCTTTAGCAATGTAATTCCCAATTATTGTGAAAGAATTTGAGCCTTTTTCACCTGAGCTTCACTTGTTGGCAGGACCTATGAAAATGATGTTCGATGGACTCGTTGCAATTTGGGGATGGTGGAGATATTTGGCTGATGTTAACTGGAGCGAGGGGAAATGCATGGTGGATCCTTTACAGGTAGGTACTTTTTTAAGTAAATCTGAATCAGTTTCATTTAAGATCAGTACAGCATAAAAATGTCCTAATTTATGTTTCAGGAAATACTGCAAGGACTCTTCTAAAAGTTGACATCCTCGACTCTATTGGCCCTATCCAGACCAAACCATATGCAGCCCTCCTCGTTTGATAGGGTTGTGGAAGCGTTTTTTGGATCAGAACTATTTCCCGACTTCAAAGAAGGGATATAGTATTTAACAGACAGCTACACAGTTTTTGTAAGTCAGTACAACGCCAAAAGTTCGCGCACGACTCAGAAACGAATTTTGGCCCCCTTTTCAGTGAACAAGCCTCAGAATCGCCACACCACGACTTTAATGATACATGGCAACATTATAAAGTAAGACTTGTAAATGCAGCATTTAGTCACCAACTTTTCAGAGCAGTGTGCAAATACAACAACCACCAATTTCGGACATACAATTATGACTTGTTCCTTTTTATATGTGACATAGAGTACTATGAGATATATACTTAAGTATCACTGATTATATTTTATACAGTTTTAACTATTCTATAAACGGCTGAAATACGTTTTTGTAGATCAATTGGCATCGATTTTTATTGTTCCTAGGGCTAATACATACATATAATGGAAATATGCTGTTATGGTTTTCAGGATCGGTATACATAGGTAGCCATACAATAGCTTATACGATAGATTGGACCCATGTTCTTATCTGTCTGTAATGCGTTTATGGGCCTTAAAATGTTCCATTTAAAAATTATAGGCATTTAAATAATTTTAGGTGACATCATACAAAAATCTGTACATTAAACGATTTTAAGTTTTGCAGTTTTGTGATGCCTAAGACCCATAAACATGATTTAAAAAAGAATTGGCGATGATATATTTTATCAATCTTTTTTGGCATTCAGACACACCGTGTAGGTAAAATAATGCAATAACTCCGTGAAATACGTAAATAAGTTAACAATGTTTGAAAATAACTGTTCAGTTTTTCACATATACAAAAATAGAGGTAGTCTCCTCTTGTTAAAAATTTTGTATTCGCCAGATGAATAAAAAATTATTACAATCAAGGAAAATCTATTGTTTGATACATGGCATTGCACTGCTAGATTACTTGTAAACTATACATCTTGCTTAACTAGTAGAAACATTTAAAACACATACACCAAAATTAACTTAATGAGTACGTAACTGTAACTAAAAAAATAAAATGATCTACTTCGTTTATCCAAAATGTGTCAGATAGTAATTGGCAACCACAGTAAAAATATGAGGTAAAACATATCTTACAAAAATGTATTTTAAACTAAACAGAATTTTTTAACCGGCAGTCCAGAGCACTTTGCTTAAATGAACAAGGACCAATATTGGAGTATATGGTAAATTAGGCTTTAACTTAGGATGTATGAATATGAACGTCTACCATGTTCTACCCACTCCATGGGAGCACCAGGGCCGCTAGATGGACTTCCTTTAAATTGCAATCTCTAAAAAAATCGAATTTTACTCGTTTATCCAATTGGTCTAAAATTCAAAGTACTGATTTCTATTGATGTTACAAGTAAGTGAAAAAAATTGGCGTGATCCTTTGTTCATGGGAAATGCGTTTTCGTAAAGATAATTAATATTATTTTTATAAAAATTATGATTAAATTTGATACTAACTTTAATAAAAATAACATAAAATAATTTTACAAAAAAACATTTCCAGTGAACGTAGGACCACGCCAATTTTTTATTTACTTGAAATCTTATAATTTTATAAAATTTGGATAAACGATTAAAATACGATTTTTTTAGAAATAAGAATTTAACATATGAGGCCCATCTAGCTACCCTGGTGGGCCCATACAGTGGCCAGAACACGCTAGACGTCCATATTCATAAACCCTATATTGAGACCTAAATTGATCATTTACCCCAAAATATTGGTGCTCTGGACTGCCGGTCTATTTGTGAAATAATCTACAAATTCATTCAGTCGTATCCAATTTAGTATCGTTGTTATTTATTTCTTCTTGTTTTGCTAAACGATCAGCTCGGCGTGCTTCACGTTGTAATCTGCGTTCTGCTCGTTCTTCCCGTTTTGCCTGTTTTGCTTGCTTTGCTTCTTCGTCAGCATTTGGATCTTCGTCACTGCTTGAACTCGAACTACTACTAGAAGATGAATTTCTCTCATCAGCATGTTTGGCATCTTCAAGAGCTGCAGCTGCCGCAGCGGCCGCAGCAGCCTCTTCCTCTTGTATTAAGGTTTCTTTCCTGCCTTCTTCCACAGCACGTTTCTTCTCTTCTTCCAAAGCACGTTTCTTCTCTTCTTCCACATCACGTTTTCTAGCTTCTTCCTCAGCACGTATAGCTTTGATGCGCTCCTTTTCTTCAATCTGTCGCTTCTTTTTCAATGCCACTGGGTCCAGATGTAGATCAACTAAGTTCCAAACACGTAAGGTCGTATCATGCGATATTGTATACATTCGATCGCCACAAATCTTAAAATGTAAAATACAAATGAAATATTTTCATGAATTACGACAAACTAAAACTTTATTTGAAAATACCGTTTTTTTATTTAAGTTAGAATGTTGCTATATTTCCACCCAGAGATGCCGAATAGTGGGAACAATATATAGATTGTTTGGAGTCGAAACATTGCGGACAGTTATTTATAATTGAAACAGTTACTTCGAAAATGTTATGAATGAAAAAGATCAGACCTAGACTAGTAAATAATTTCAGTTGTTGTAAATTAATTGAAAAAAATTAAATCGTCAAATATAAAGCACTATTAAGAAATTATATCTGTAAATTTTATTCTTGTCATCGCTCTGCCTTGTATCAGTGCCTTCCGGATCACAGTTTAATTTATATATTAATGGTTATAGTTCACTCCTTTCGCCATTTTGTTTTTCATGATGTTGCTATTCTATTTGTAAAATTGCATTTATATTCCATATTTGTAGAATAAATTTATTGATTGGAATAAATGCTGTCTACGTTTAATGGTGATATTTCCATTACTTACTTGAAAGGCATTGCAAGGCATTTTGTGTCCCTTAAATGTTCGTCTTAAGGCTCCAGATTTGGCATCAAACGCACGCACATTCCCATCACCACAACTGGTGAGCACTAAAAAAAAGTACCAAACACAAAATATTTGAATAATCCACATATGAAAATCTGCTATAATTATAAAGTTCTACACACAGATAATAAATTTTATAGGAAAATTGTTTTAGTTGTCTCAAAATGTGGTTATATTTACAAAAGAAAATCATTCCTTGTAAAGGAGAAAGATTTATTTGCAAACCATCTGAACAATTCAGATGAGCCATCCTAACAAGTTTGTTCGATTGATTTTAAATTTGGTGAAATAGGATTGCCTATGTAGGAGTACTGGAAGCCAAGTGGTTAGCGCGCTCTACTATAGATTGGGAGATACCCGGTTTGAGATCCAGATCATTTTGGTTCTTGTTTTGGTCTTCCTATCTTTTGAAGTTGTAAACATGCCATTCTTTAACAATAATATCCATGCAGTTGTTGGTTACAATTGATTCTACAGCCAACTCATTAGAAATGTTAATATTTGTGTCTCCTATGAAATTTTGCTTTTTTGTTTCAAGTTACTTTATAATAAAAGAAGCACCAGAGGATATAGTTCTAAATTTCTTTCAAGCAAATTATATGTTTTGTAATACTTGTCAAATTGTTACACCACATTCTATCACATATGTATCACAAATCTTTACTGCAATAAACATACAAAATTAAAATTAATAAAGAAAAATCTTTCAAGCTTTTGACAGTCTTTGGAAGTACTCCGGAAAGCTGGAGCAAAAGTCCTGCTTTGCAATAAAATCTGGCATGACAATGAATGACCAAACGAATGGACTAAACTGCTATTTGCGCCAAAGAACCAATGGTTCTATAACATCAAAGAATAGACAGGCCTAAACTACCGAGAATGCAAGGAAAGGGAACAAAATCGTCAAGAATGGAGAAAAGTGTCTTTTAAATGGGCGTCTGCTGTTGCCAACCCTCAGCCGAGGTAGGCACAGTAGTAAGTAAGTAAGTGCTTATTTAGCCTTCTACAATTTAAATAATAACTATATTATGGGAAAAGTGATGGTTGTGTACAATTGAAAATGGTTTAAACTCACAACTGAGGGTCCTAAGTCCCGCACCATATTTCTTGTTTTCGTTTTGAATTTTAAATACTTTATATTTTTCATTTCCGACTTGATTGTTTTATGAGTTTTGATTTTCGGATTTCGAATAAACTAAATAGTACTTTTAATCACCAAGCTTGACTGATTATCTTATCATGCTTTAGCTTGGGTGCCGAATAAGATGCATATGATTACATAGTTTTGATTTCATATGGACAAAATTGTTGTTTTATGTTAATGCCATATTTTTACATATCTTTTGATTATATTATATTCATATTTCTATATTGTTAGTACTGTCGAAGGCTTGCAAGATTTTAAATGTTTTTTAAATTTTGTATGTTTGCTGCAGTAAAGATTTAAAGTCTATTTACTTTCTAGAAGCTACTTTAAAAATGTGTTTCAAACAAAAATTATCTACATTTATCAAAATAACATTTTAAGAAGTAACAAAAATGAAAGACGCCATAATTAACACATCTAATAGGTGTGTTATATAATTATGCAGTTATTCATTTTGTGAGATATTGACTCGTGAAATTGAGAAATGCTAAATATTCCTGTAGACTAATGATAAGTGTTCACCGTCACTACTTCGTATTTCCTTTCTCGTATGATAATACAAATAACATAATTTCTGTGTCATAAATTGCATATCTACTTGTATACTGTAACATAATTTATGTTACGTAGCTTGTTGTATGTACATATTCTTCTATAGTATTGAACAAAATGTATGAATAATTAATGTTTTCAAAGGCTAGTTCACAACTAACATACATACAAACTTAATGCAATAGAATAATCTTTTATTATTATCAACTAACGTTTTTATTTCAATGTCAACTTGTTGTTATGACACATCTCCGGTTACTAAGTAAACAGGTAAACAAAATTGTCAACTTAAAAAAATTCTACGTCTGTTTTTCTATTTATTGCTGACCTTCTATCAAACCACTGACAAGTTCAGGTATGCCTAGCAAATGAGACCATAACAAGGTCGAATTAGCTATCCTGGGCTCCCACTACTTGTTTGCAAAAGTAGTATAAGATAGTTGGTACTCAATTAACATGTTGCTTTTGGGTTTAAATAGCCAAGTTATCTGTTCAAAGCTGGTAAAGAGAGTATCTCACCTGAAGTAACTTTTTAAGCAAATTGAATCAATTACATTTTCAGTTTCTTGTTTTGAACTATAAGGTGACAGGAAAAAATGCGGTTTTAAAATTTTACTGATGTAAACCAATGAAAACAGTCCTATATTACAAAATAATCATTTTTCAATGATATCAGGGCAATGGTGACAAAAAAATTCGAATAAAAGTTCATGCGTAGCTAATGAGTCTAAATATCCCTGAATAAAAATTCTTACTTTAGTTCTCGTTTTTAATGGTTGACTTGTTTGTTAAAGTCTGATTCGTTTTCCATTTAGAATGATAACTGGACTCATTAACTAGGCATCAACTTTCAAAGTCATTCGAAGCTCTTTGTCACTATTGCCATGAAACCATTGAAAATAATGGTGCTTGTGTACTATATTTTCTGTGATTTGTGGACAAATTTTTATTGACATAAACTTATATACATGTATGCATATATGTAGGTTGATGTCAATAAAATTTAAACAAAATATTAAACGCATTTTCCCGGTCAGCCTAAATGAATATTCGTTTAAATACCACTTTTTTATTAAACATTGTGCTTGTTAAACATCATTTTCATTTAAGAATTTCTTTTTTACTTGCTGCTACTATACCTGATTTCCATTAAAACTAATTTGTTATGATTGTTTGGTCCTTAGTCTTTTTCTTTAAAAAAAAACAATGACTATATATTCACAACCTTTAAATGAACTTTTAGACTCCCGTTAAAAATGAATTCGTTTTTTAGCAACTTAATACTCGATATAAGTAAAACGTATAAAACCTACAGGATCCTTCGAGGACTGAGATATAGTTGACAGTATGGGTATGAGATTTGTAAACTCGAGTACATTGATCGACATCTAATGGCCAAGAACGAACCGTGTGATCAGAACTTGCACTGAAAAACATTTTGTTTTCAATCTAAAAAAAACAACGAATAATAGGCTCACTCAACTTTTTTGAAAAATTACTCAAATGCAACTAATATAACATGGGTAAATATATTTGCAATGCCCCAATCTGAATATTATTAGGTAGCTATTGTATCTTTACATATGTTATTGTTTTAATATTTATTTCAATAATGGTTGATAAAATATACGCAATTACACTAATATAGCATTATGGTGTAGTACATTTCATTTCATGTATATGTCATTTCTCATTGATAACTTACTGGTTAATCCCACTCTATTCTGTGGATAATTCTATTTACTATTATGCTATTTGATAATAATTTATTCATTACCACAAAAGGTCGTTAACACACTAAAAAGACCCTCAAATATCAATATTTATTCGCTTTTAAATATTCATAAAAGATGACAAAATTATGATAATGCGATAAGATCGTCAGATGTGTAGATTTTTATACAAATATTCAATACCCAATGTCATTACGTTTTTCTATATAGGCAGTGATTTTGATTTACAATTTTACTTTTATCATAATTGTAGTGTAAAATGGTGATATTTAGATTTTATTTTTAAATCTAGTTATAGACATTTTGAGTAAAGATGTGAAAATAGATGTTAAAAATACTTTTAGTATTTCAAAATCCAAATTGCACCTTTCATGATGGTTTTACGTTCTATAATTTCAACTTCAGCACTCATAGTGTTTTACATTATTATGATACCAACAAGTGCAAACTTGCCTCACAATTGTAAAAATATCACTTGTTACATCCTATACTCAAAAGATTCTCGGAACAAGTCACTATCTGTGTTTAATTGTACTCGAACATTAAGTAGTGAATTAAATTTGAGTGAACTCAAACAAAAACTACAATATTTGATCAATTGTTTGATTAGTGGATATAGTTCTATACGTCTTAGACCAGCTAATAATAAAGAGGTTAATATTAGCAAAATAGCTTATGGTGCATTTCAGAGACTACTCAACCCAACTCAGAATTCACTAAAGCGATACAGTCTAAAGCTGGAAAAAATGCTATTTCATAAAATAAATCCTGATGATTTTCATGAAGTTGAAAGCAACATCTATTCCCTTGGTTTCCAAATGCCGGAAAAATTGTTGTCGGATTCTTTTTCCAATTTTCCTGATCTACAACTGTCTCTGAGGATTACATGTGGATTTTCAACTGTTGAACAAACAGGTAACTATATATCATCGTTCAATGAAAATTAGTTATAAATAAAATTCAAATGGCTAACATTTTGTAGGTACATATTGGATAATGGGAATTAGTTTAACAAAAATTAACTTCACCAACGCTTAATAATAGGGATGCACCTCCTAGATAATCTTATTTTCCATGAATGGATTAGATTAGGTTAAAAGTTTGAATTTTTGAAACAATCGGGATCAATCTATATAAGATGAGGAGCCGATGACGTTATAAAGGCTGATTGTATAGATTCAAAGAAACTGAGTTAGGTTTATATACAAATCCATAAAACTTTTGATAAACCATTAATTTTTTTGTGACAATAACAATTTTTTTAGCCAAAACGACATAAATAGCTAGTAGATAGTAAATTATATCCATACACAATAATTTACTTTCTATGGTGCAAACATTGTCCGGCTTAAATTTGAGATTTAATTGAGATTCTATTAGATGTATCAAAATTTGCATTCTTCAGCTTATCGGTTGGTGGTCAGGTGCGGATCTATAAAATTTGATTTATTCAAAAAGAAATTTTATGGCAATTATAGGGGGTTGCAAAAAAATCATTTTTATAAAGTCAGTAACATTTATTATCAATGCATGCCTCGAATTTTAAATCTATGACTTTATACGACAAAATATAAACCTAGCGTCGTTGGCTGTATTTGGTATAAAATGCTTTAAAAATAGAATTTTGAACATAGTTTATATCATTAATCGATCAATATTTGAACCATGAACAGTAAAGCAACATTCACAAGTAATAATTATTCGGCTACTGAAATACACTATTTACTTGTCGACAGTTGGGGCAAAGAAACTACGGTTAGCCTCCATAGAATACAGCAGATAAAGAAAGAATTTGACGAAGAAGTTCGAGTTAAAGAACAAGCACTTGTCCGGAAAACAGAGAGACAACTTCTGAAAAGGATTGTTGAGGCCAATGGTATTATATTAACTATTATTATTGTTTATAGATGCAATGTACATAAATATATTATTGTTCAAAATACATTGCAACTAATAAAAAACGATCTTTTTGTAACTCCCTATAATTGGCTCTTATTATATTATTAGTTTATGATTCATTTTAGCGGTTTTCGTATAAATTTATTACTTTACTTGAATTAGGGAAGACATAATGTTTGTGCCCAAATCAGTGGTCAATTTTTGACTTGGATAAACTAAAAAAAATTTCAATGAGCCAAAAAATCACTTTTTAAATTTAAATGTTTCAATGGAATTCTCCTTTATAACTGTTGAAAATGTCGTAAAAATTATTGAAACAAAACAAAACTAGGGAAGTTTTTTGTAAAATAATTACCTTTTAAAAATTGTTTTAGATAAGAATATGCTAAAATTTTATTTTTTAAATAAAATATTCTATTAAAAGAATTACATTTTACCATTTTCTTATCTAAATTGATTTTCATATTGTCAATTTTTAACACAAAACTTTTCCAAATTTTTTTGTTTAAATAAATGTTTATGAAATTTTCTACAGTTACTAAGGAGAACGTGTATGATATTCCTAAAATGATTCCATTGAAACTGTTTTGGTGCGTTATTTGGTATATTCATATTAAAATAGTATAGAATTGCTACTTTTCTTGATATTCTAATTTACTGTTATGTTTTTTTAAAAAAGGTTTAAAATGCTCTTCGTTTCTATCCATTTAGTCCTGTATACACCACGTCAACTTACCCTAACATGTTTTTTTATATTCAATCCAAAATTACACGATACTAATCATTATTTTCATTATTCTATCTTTATATCCTAATCAGTAACATGCAGAGTGATTCCGCACATCCCGCCAATTTAAAACCATTGATATCTACTATATCCATGGACTATTTTTGTCATAATCGATGAACTGTTTCATATCTGAAACAGTTCTTTACTATAAGTAATTTAAGCATGCATTATTCTGAATTTACAAACGAAGAAATAGCTAAACTGGTATCATATGCGATTGCAAGTGACTGTGAAAAAGGAAGACAACGGTTTGATGAAGAACATAAAGAAGAAACTTCTCGAGAGACTATAGGAGATTAGTGTAAGAGATTTATTGAAACATTAAGTGTTTTACACAGGACTAGAAGGCATTTTGACAGGGTAAATTGGAAAAACTCAAACAATTAGGAATAGACTGGAAGAACAGACGCCTCATTCAAGATCTCTACCTAAATCAGAAAGCAGCAGTGAGAATAGACAATGAAGAAACAAAACTAACAACAATTCGACAAGGATACCTACTTCACCGCTGTTATTCTCGAGATACACAGAACGTATGGTGATAGAAGCAATTGACCACATACAAGACGGAGTAACAATAGGAGAAATAACTAAAGAAGTTCGATTCGTATACGATCAAGCAATGATAACAAACTCGGAAGAAGGTCTACAAAACCTTGTAGACAACTTAAATAGAAACGCGAATTATTTCAACATGAAGATAAACATAAAGAAGACAAAGGTAATGCGAGTTTCAAGAAATGAGTAGGATCAAATGAACATTACACTTAACTATCAAAGTCAAAATCGTCAAATACCTTGGAGCAATTATAACATCGGATGGAAGGTGCAATAATGAAATACACACAAGGACTGCAATGGCCAAAATGGCATTTATAAGAAGAAAAGAATTAGAAACAAAAACATTATTACAAGAAACTAAGAAGAAAATCGTGAAAACAATTGTATGGAGTATAGCACTATATGGAGCGGAAACCTGGACATTGAAAGAAAAAAAGAAAAAGAAAATTGAAGCGCTAGAAATATGGATTTGGAGAAAAATGCAACAGATAACATGGAAAGACATGAAGACAAATCAAGAAGCATTCCAACAAATCAATGAAAAACGCAGCCTGTTGGAAACAATAATCAGAAGAAAGAAAAATAGAATTGGACATACATGAAGAAGGAATGGTTAAAGCAATTCTGAAAGGTCGATCGATTTCTAGGGAAACGTGGAAGAGGAAAACCAAGAAAAGGGATGTTAGAAGAATTCAAACCAAACACTTATAGATAATTGAAGGACCGGTCAGCAAATCGAGAAGGATTGAGAACGTGGATGCCATAGAATTGAACTTGCCTAATAACTGATTCGGCAGAACACACTATAGATAGAAAAGAAACTAAAAAGTACTTTTCAACTTTTTCAGTAAAGTTTTTATCAATTGTGTGTCAAACAAAATCGTAGTTTACGTCAGCTTTCTAGGTATATAAATCGCCATTTTATTGAAACAAAACAATAATTTCTAAATCTACATAACAATGTGTTTCAATTTTTTTTGCATTGGGTAACAAATGTTAATATTATTTTGATATTGTGCTTTTAAAAAAATATTCAGTCTTTTCAATTTGTGTAACCACTCTTAAAATAATTTTGAATTCAGATTTCAATTCTATAAATTTAACATAAATTAATATAAATTGAATATAAATGAGATATATCTCAAAATCAAAATTTTGATTCCAAGGTCATTTCCTACAAAACGAGAGTTCCTAAACTTTAGATATCTCTGAAAACAATACTATCCTGTAAAACAAAATTCAGATTGATACATACCATCTTCATCAATGCTTTTTAATCTTAGTCCATAATAAAATTTTTCAACTCCTTTTTCTGGTAGATTTTGAAAAGCTTGTTGGAATGTAGTATTGGCAGTCAATCCACCTGAATCTTTGGTTTCAAAAAAATGAAAACCCATTAATAAATGTATTTCACGGTCGATAACACTACTGCCCATTTCTGAGGACACAGACAAATTGCAACTATCCTTGCCACCTGTAAGCGTGGAGGTACTTCCCAGATTAAGTCCACGTCCTAAAATGCCTTCTGAATAGAGCATAACTGGATAATCACGAACTGCTCTTCCCAAACGATATGATGTTTCATCAGGTTCAACACATTGGCAAAAGCATTGGATGTCAATAGATGCTTCAGAACTGTTTTCGGGCTCGTGGAGTACTATGTTGGGTTGCATTTTAATGTTTCGTTTTGAGTTATTTAATAACTACTCATCTAAGATTGAGTTCATTTGTATGAATTTACGAGATCACAAAACTCCAAAGTTTATTATTTTGTAGGCTATATCTAGCTAAGCACGGAATAAGATATAAACTATGAATTTTTAAATTAAAAGATCACTTTGTAGATATGTACGATAGAAACATATTCATGTATAGTTTCCGCATCTGGATCTAAGAAACATATTGAGTCAAAAACTAAAAGTCGTCCTCTGTGTTATTTGAATTGTATACAATTATCTACATTGGTGTTAGTGTTTATGTATTAGTCCAAATTCTGTTCTGCTGTTTCCCACAAAACAGAACATATGTTTACTATCAAATAAAATTATTCGGCTTAGTTTGTTTATAGATATGAACAATCAGACTAATGAAAGCACATATTCTCTACGATTTTAAACAAATGGTAAAATAATTTCATTTCTATTTCCTTAATACCTACCTATAGGGTATTCACAAAAGCATCAATTCTGTCAAGATTATGTTATGTATGTCCCTAAATTTAGATATACATAATATATATTGTGTACCTACCGAAATTTCTAAAATTACATTTAACATTGGAAACAATTTTTCAACGTGATCCAGTTAGGTATTTGAAAACTATTAAAAAATTAATAATCTCAAGATAATTCCGAAAATTATGATGTCGTATTGGTGACCTGGTTTGGTTTCCATTATTTCGTGTCCAGGATCTCTAATTTCTGCCATAGATGTCAAAACTGAAGTTTTAGCTATAATTTTATAATTAATAATCTCAAGATAATTCCGAAAATTATGATGTCGTATTGGTGACTTGGTTTGGTTTCCATTATTTCGTGTCCAGGATCTCTAATTTCTGCCATAGATGTCAAAACTGCAGTTTTAGCTGCAGTTTTGCTTAGAATTTATTGTACATATAAACTGCGAAACTGCGAAAAATGCTGCAGGTCGCAGCAACCCCTAAGGTTTTTCAAAAGCTATTCAAAAACGGTTCAATCGATTTTCACGAAATTTGGCATTGAGGTGCGGATCTTATGGTGTAAAAATATTTTTGGTCGGACCCCCCCCCCTGCCCGAACCCTACGACCGTCCTCAGAACAGAAAAATTAAAGTTTGGTCAAAGTAGCCTTAAGAAATCAATTCTTAGTTCACATAATGATGAAATTAGTTAATATTTTGTAACTACATGGTTTTACATATATTCCGGGTTTTTTGAAAATATTGATTTTTGTCCATAGGGTGCAACCTGAGAACCAATTAAAAAAAGTTATTAAAAACGTAGAATTTCTTTATACTTTGACAAGATTCTAAATAACTAGAAATGTTCTTAAAACAAAATTGACCTGAAAAAAGTTATGATATTTATTTTTTGTGTTAAAAATGGACCATATTATGCAAAATCCTATGCTTATATAAAAAGTTCATGAGTACTGTTCCTCATAATAAACAAGGTAACACAATATTAGAAGGCTATTAGCTAAAAATAAACACTGCGATATACCTACTGCTGTTTTTCAAATAGTTCAACTATTACGTCATCAATCGTTGTATTTTGCCAATCTAATGCCTATTTATGAAACCACAACCACGTTCTAATACCTCTGGCAGTGCAAACACCATGAATACAGTACTAACAATAATATCTATTATTAAAAAATTCAATCTGCAATGCCTAAATTCGGAAGTGATATTAAACAAGATAACGATGAACATATTGCTAAACAAATCGATTCCCTTCGTAGCGAATTCGAGAATATATTCAAAGAAATATAAAATGACTTCACAACTCGTATTTACTCTTTAAAAAAATAATTTACTAAAACAATAAAAAAAGTGATGTATTAAACTCTGACATTGACTCTTTAAAAGATGCTATCAAATTCAGTGACAATGAAGCAACATACCTAAAAACGCAGCACAATTCACTTCCCGACAAAATACTAAATTGTGAAATCAAATCAAAAACAACTCCATATGTGTAGCAATTTTTGTATATCCAAGTTATAAAACTATGAAAAACAAAAGTATCTAAAACTGATCGAAATAAATGGTATATCAGACTCAAAGTTTGACATTACAGCAACTGTTCACAACGTTTTAAACACATTTGAGTGTACATACAACTGAGGACATTGTTGAATTAGATCAAATTGGTAAGAAATGTAACACAGTCTCTTTAAAAAAGAAATAAATGTCACGCACAGTCTCAAAACTAAGAAAACCTTTGTTCTATTACGAGTACTACAATTAATCTGGGAATAAATTAAAGAAACAAAAAATTATAAAGGAACATCTAATCAAAAATCAGGCCGGAATTTACACAAAGCAAGATTACACAAACGCAACAAAAATTTCTTCTCAGCCGATACTTATTTGGGCAACGTGTAGGTACATATCAAGCGCAAGAAAGATAGCACACCGATATGCAATGAACACGAAGGAATGTTTAATCCTGTTTAACTGTTTTATTTTCTGTAACTACCTACTGATATTCACTATGTTTTTTTAAATTTATGTAATGATCTTTTGAGGATCATGTGTTTTATGAAACTTTTTTTACTAAGTATGGAGACGCATATAAATGAAGCAATTAAAGATAATCATTATATGGATAATATTTATAACAAATTCTCTAAATTTAGATTATTAACAAAAATATGGTTTAATGTACCACTAATCCGAAATTTAGATATACTGAAGTAATATCACTAAACATTACTAGTCTTAGAAAGTATGTTGGAGAATTGATTGTATTTATTGATTTATTCAAAGTCAAACCAGATGTGTATTAGGTGAAATAAGGAATAACGTTGATGGTATTCTAAACACTTAGTTTCCTAATTACATTATTACGTTCAATATCCTATTTAATAATATATGTGGTGGAATTGTAATATTAATAAAGAAAGACCACATTTGTTTAATAAATATGATTTCCGTATTGAAAGTGTAGTAGTCGAAATGAAAGTAAAAGCTAAAAAAAAATATTATAAATAGAACTTAAAACGTGTGAAATTAATGATCATATCGAGGACTACGTGAATACCAGGACGCTCAACTAGGCTTTCAGTGTTAATTTTACCAAGAGGCTGATTTTCAAATA
>JAUYWI010054378.1:0-17292 GCA_034780595.1 Parotoplana pacifica
CAAACCGAGAAGGATGGAGAAAGTGGATGCCATAGAATTGAACCTACCTAATAACTGATTCGGCAGAACACTATAGACACATAACGTCGAACATTGAATAAAATCAATAATACCATATATGAAACTAAATTTATTAAACATCAATTTGAATACACCAGAACAAAAATTCACAAATTATTATATAATTTATGTAAACCTATGAAATTGTTCTTGGTCAAAAGATTGTCAATCAAATATTATACTATCAGTATTGCAACAGGAAGTTGAATAATATAAATAATATAATAATACCATTAAGTTTCACAACATTTGGTACATGCTCACAGGATATATAATTGATATTCTGCATCGTCGATATATAGTTGGATATTTATTAAAAGTATTCGATGCCGTTAATTAACATTTTTGTTGTTTTTATCTGTTTTCAAATGTATTCATCACTGAACGCAGAATGTTTTAAAAATCAGTTGTCATCAAACTTCAGTCTTTTCACATTGAAACAGCTGACCACCTCCTCGACGTCAGCTCTGATCAATTTCACTTGGTCCGGATTATTATCCAGAACCCATGTGCTTATTATGAGAAACACTTCCCACTCGTGCAATTGCACACAACAAGCAATTTTGTATCAAATTGATAAATTTGCTGGAGAGGAAAAAGATGTGACAATGAATATAGATGGTAATACAATCAATAACATAATTAATACCATTTGCTTGAAAATTCTAAAGCACTATTTCCAGAAAGATGAAATGAGTAATAGTGTTTTCATTAATAACTTGGAACCAAATACAAAGTATACATTTTTGTTTATAACATTTTCTCTGCAAAGTAACAACGTTGAACAACAAATATATCATGAAGCCTCTACTTCTGTTTCTCAGTGTCATCAGGGTAAGAAAACTTATCTAAAAATTTCATGGCAAAACCTAGGTACTTGAATATTTATATCTTCATTACTCGTACAAAATGTTAAAAGTTGAACAAAATATCATATTATTTTATACGTATAGAATGTAATTTTTTCACATAGGAATCTAAATTAAACAAAAGTTTACATTATATTTTAGATGTCATAATTTTCCGCAAAAATTATGACTATTGCTCTAATAGAAACTGTTACAACCATGAAAAAAACTTAATGACTTGGTCTCAAGCTGAAAATAGTTGTATAGGGAGTAAAGGACAGCTTACTTCTATAGTAACAAAGGATGAAAATGATTTTATTTTCAAAAAAATATTAAAGAAATCAGACACTTTTCGTAGTGGGATTTGGATTGGTCAAGTTAAAATATCTGTGGGTGGTGTTTTAACATGGTCAGATGGAAGTTCTAGTACTTACATGAACAAAGGATTCAAAGATTATATCCATAGTAATGCAACTTACTATATTGACGTTTCGAAGCATCAAAAGTATAATAAAATACAGTGGAATTCATTTGAAACAGAGAATATGAGAAAGCAATCTATCTGTAAATGTAAGTTCATTTTTTAACTCTTCGTTGACTTCAGTGTCATTCTCCATGGTCTAGTTTTCCCAAAGTCAATCAATGTACCTCAATTTCTACCTTTGTGTGATTGGGGCGTAAATAGAGAATCAGATTTAATAAGTATATGTTCCAATAATTATTCAAATTTTTAGATAATCATTTATTTCCTAACTAATAAGATTTGTAATGTTAATTTTATTCTCAATTTTGACACAAAACATCATAATTATATTTCTGTTTATTTTTTAAAATGAAATATACTACTTTTCTTTAAAATATAAAAATAATTCGGTTTTTCATCACATTAAAAAAATGGTTCTTGTGTATGACCCTCATGCACAAAAGTCATTTTAAATATGTATGCGAAACATTGAAGTGTTTAGATATTTCACCAAATCTAATCTATAATTGACCTCTTCAGAATTGTTTTTCTGAAAGTACATTTTTACCATTTGGAGGGCCCAAAAATAATTTAACTGAGAAATTCTCAAGGAATGTGATACCTCAATGCTACATGTCATAAAATTGGTTGAACCAGTTTTCAGTAAACTCTGGAAATGCATTTATAAAATATCTCTTTCATCATTTCTAGATTCTTAGTTGTGCAAAAACACACAATCAATGGTATAATACGTATCGCAACAGATAACACTCGTAGTTTAGAATATTAAAAACAAATTAGACAATAAACAAAAATGCTCAACCACATTTATTCTTCATATTTGTTAACAAAAACAATCAGTGTTTCATATTTATTCAAACATTTTATAATAACATCACTGAAGTATCTTATAACTAAACATATAATATATTGACAACTGAGACAAATTTTTGTTTAACAAATCTGTGTATTATGCGATATAATAAGGAATTGTGTATTTGCTATTTTTAGACTTTTTTATGTACACTGCGGAAATTCCGTCAAATTTTCATGTCTATTAGGTACATAATATCTCTGATATAATCCCTGGAATTCCCGCCACTACTGTATTAAGCGAGTAGCTAGCTTGTCCAAGAGTATGGTTAAATTAGAGAAACAAAAACATCAATTCCTCATCAAATTGTTGGCACTAAACAATTATTCTGGCGTAAAAATACAGGAGTTACTGGAGAATGTGGAAGAAAACTGTACAGGCGTAAGAAGGATATAGAAATTGGTGAAAGAGTTTAGGAATGGAAGAGAAACGTCGGCTCTGGTAGGTCAAGAACTCAGAGAACAGAAGAAAATATTGTCTTGGTTGCAGAATAATGATAGATGAAGATGATGGAGTTTCAGTTAGAAACATTGCTGGGCGACTTGGTATACACAAAATTCAGGTCCATGAAATATCGGAAGATTTATGAAAGACTTTTGTGGTGGCAAGATTGACACCGCATAGGCTCAGTGAAGACCAGATGTTACAGAGAGTTCAGTGTTGCAAGTATTTATTGAATGATATTTTATCAAAAAGAGGTACAAAAAATAGATTGGTCGTTTGTGATGAAAATCGATATTGTCGTGAGCAAACTGCTATCCATAAATGGGTTCCATGCGATAGAATTGGTGATGCGTTAGCATGTCCTGTTATATCACGAAGGACAACGTCTGCAAGAAAAGTACATATCATCGTCGCAACTGGTTGCAGCTACTTGGAAATTCTTGAAGATGGTGGCAGTGTTAATGCTGACAGATATGTTGAGTCCATGAGAAATTGCATCAATTATTTTCAAACTCAGCATCAAATCCCTGCCGAATGATTATTATGGATCCATGACAATGCCAGGCCTCATGTGGCGCACTCAGCCCGAGATTTTATGGAAGAGCTCGTGATCACAAAAGTGAAACAGTCCCTCTTTTCGCCCCATCTCAACCTGCTTGACCGTTTCATCTTCATAAGCCTAGCAACTAGTCGACAAAAGATTTCATTTGATAATGTTGGTAAGATACGGATTCATTTCAACAGATTTCTACAATCATTGACTATTGCAAAAATGGGTAAGCAGTTCGAAGAACTTTCACAACATTGTCAAACGATGATAGATATTGGAGGTGCATATCCGCCCAAATGAACAGTTATAATTCCAGGTTTTAAATTATCCACTATGCTATTCACATTATGTACCTATGTTCTAAATAAAATGTTTGATTGAAAAACAAACTTTTTTCAGGACAGCCTATTATATTTGGTTATAAGATACTTCAGTGATACATCGCAATAGCTATAGCAATTAAATCTCCACTCTAAAACGTTAAATCGTTATTAATAAGACAAATGAATACCACTAAACTTTTCATTTAGATAAACTTTAAGGTGTTTATTCTATTTATGAACACGGCTTTAGAGTTTGGACATCTGAATTTTGAACCAATTCAATATTTTGAGACTTATTATAGAGCACTGTTAAACTCCTGTAAAACAATTAACAAAAAGATTTTCTGTACCTACTAAAACAGGGAAGACCTGAATTCTACTTTCATTCTTGTTTTTTTTAGATTTTCTATTTCACGAAATTACCCCAGAAACTTGCTTACAATCAATGTTTGTAAATGGTCGTTCAGCAAATTGCAATTTATATTGGACAGTACCCAATTCAACATTTCCAAATCTTTTCTTTATATTTGTTTCTAAGAACAATGAATGTGACTCCTATATTCAAATAAGTTCTTCCAACAAAAATGACATTCAACTGCCTTACTGCCTAAAGGATATTGAAAATTTACCAATAAACAAAAACTGCCCTCTGAAAAGCCAAACTACTTTCGATTTGAAGGGGGAAAATTATTATCAGAATTTTTATTTAAATACAACTCAGGGGGTAACCAAGATTCGAGTTTATTCAATTTATAAGGACCGGGTAGGATTCTGGAATTCTACTATTATTGAACCCTTTGACCAAATATGTGGACCAGTAACCAATGTCAATGTAATTCGAATTCAGAAAACGGTCGAAGTCTCATGGAAAGCACCAGAAAATGAAGACGTCAATGGGTATCTGGCTATCGTATCCAATGTCCAGAACTCAGACAAACACATCTATTTCTTGGAATGCGATGAACATTTTATGACATATTTGAAATCCGATCTTTCAAAACTCAAGCGATACAGTAGTTCTAATAATTCAGATAAAATAAATTGCTCAAGAAATTCTTCGATGTATCTGAAATTAAACACAAAGTTTCATACAAGCAGATTGTCGACTGTTATCTATGCTGTTAATATTAAAGGACTGGGTGTTCCAGTTTTTCAAACAATGGACTTTACTAAAAGTTCTTCACAAATGTTTACATGGACAATAGTTTTTATTTTAGTCTGTGTGCTTATGACTATTATTATTATTGCTATTCGATTAAAAACATATTATTCTTCAAAACACAATTTAGATTCAAATCGGAAGACATATCTACCAATGTTAATTTCAAATTTTGAAGCTTACGTTAGAAGGATGAAATGCACAAAAAACTTTAACATACAGTTTCAAAAATATTGGACTGAATATGAAGAAGAATGTTATATAAATAATAGACCACCAATGGGTTTTGAAATGAGCCAAATTTCACTTCATATTGAAAACATTGAAACAGGTTTTACTATGCACATTGCTAGGCCCGAGTCATTTCTTGTGTCACAACAATGGCCCACTAATGACACAGAATCTGATTTTTGGAGAACAGTTTTTCAGTACAAGGTACCAAATAAATTAAAAAGATTTCGGTATATTCCCACGTTTAAAAAGCAAACACTTTCCTTTCCGCACTCATCTGAAGGGTAATAATGAGTGCATCTTTTTACAATTACCAGGCACTAACTTCGGTATG
Source organism: Parotoplana pacifica (assembly GCA_034780595.1). Classification (NCBI taxonomy): domain Eukaryota; kingdom Metazoa; phylum Platyhelminthes; order Proseriata; family Otoplanidae; genus Parotoplana; species Parotoplana pacifica. The sequence goes on from JAUYWI010054378.1 coordinate 5,287, forward strand.
TCACTAAAAATTCCTAGGTCATTATAAACTTTGCAGTAAAACATGTAATATTAATAGAAAATCTCAAAATATTTGCGGGAAATAAATCAAACTAAATGGTGCCATAATATTGAACTGATATTACATAATAAAAGCACAACTAAAGTTTAATTACGCATATTGAACTATAGATAGGTACACTCTTAGTTAAAATGGTGCAATATGGTGAAAATTAAAAAGCAAATATCAATATATAACTGGAAAAAGATTCATGCCCTTAGTAGTCTAAAGCAGTGGATTCATTCAGAAAAGAGAGATGTCGAGGTGATAAGGACGACTATGGACAGAAATGTTTCGCGAACCATGATCTCCAACGTTCGGATCGATCAAGGAACCTGACGTACGTTGATGATGATCATGATGTTAATTCCTACAAACCTAAATTAGCCATACCAAAGATAGCCAAAGATAAGTTCTCATTACTCTATCCAAAGCTGTTGTGTTCTAAATTGGCTATGTGTATATGGAAATAAGATTTGATTTTGTACTCCCGATTTATTTGAGTCGCTACCAATTGCAGATTAGGTATATTGGACATTAATCTACTCTCAAGATGTATTTGAAATAGGTAGCAGACGTTTTCATAGTCATTAGAATGAAGTGGTTAGAATAATAATGCTTTATGCATTGCTATTATCTACTTAACCAACCAATGGCAACATGTTGTTGTGATATAATCAACTTTTTTTGTTCAGCATAGTAAACCGGGGCAAATCGGACCCACCTTATGATACATAGGTACCATCATGTGCACCATAATGCACCATGATGTACCATCAGGTGCACGAAACTTACAACTGCACCATACAAATACTATTGCACAATAGATGGTTAATAAATGGCACCATTATTATGAACCATTTTTACACCATTTTGATAAAGAGTGTATATTCTGAATCATAATTGTTATTAAGGTAAAGTTAACAACTCCAAAGTGTAAATAGTTACTCAATAGTATTGGATTATTACTTAGATATTTTAAAATTATTTTTTGCGAGTTATTAGTTTCTTGGCTAATGAATTTCATAAAATGCAATATATGCAACTCGACCTGTTCCTTTATCACCACATGAAATTCGTTACCATGGTAAATTGCATTTCATTTAGTGTCTAAGAGTAGAAGTTCGCTGGATATAGAGGCAGGAAAATGTCTGCTATTTTGTGGTTTGCAAAAATTTATGGGAAAATACATGATCTAAAGCGGCTTGCATTATTTTTCACGAAGACAAATATTATTTAATTTTGTTACTGAATGTTTATCTGTAGGTATATTTTTATTACTTAAATTTTGATTTAATTCCAATTATAGTTTATAAGAATTTATATTTTTAATTTTAGGTAAAAATTCTGGTAGTGTTAACGAGCAATGTAAATTCCAAAAAATGTTATTGGCCAAAAAAAACTAAAGATTATGATAACAGCCAAATTGTTGTAACCGCTTTAACCACAGAGAATACACAACACTACATTCTAAGAACTTATTTGATTGAAATTGATTACAGAAGGCACATCGTTAAACATCTTCAATTTCTTCTTTGGCCAACTGACAATTCATCTTTACCTAAACTGCATCATTTGAAAACGTTTATTGACGACTACGAACAATTAGTTGAAACCTCATCAGTTGGTAATGCACCTTGTGTTGTTCAATGTTGTGTTGAAGGAGAGCGAACCAGCACCTTCATAGCAATTCTGTATCTTGTTAATCAACTAAAAGATGACAGCTGCACTTCAATTGATATTTTGGGTTCTGCAAAACAGCTGGCAGGATGTTGGAAGAATTTTGTTTTGACGTGTTCACAGTACGAATACTTGCATGAATACTGCCTATACGAAATTCATACAAAATTATGAGTAAATTTCTCAGTTCCCACTATTTCCAACCATAATTTATTAGACCTTAATTCTTATATGCAGACTAAAAATATATCATTAATATACTACTGTGTCTGTGCTTCACATTGAAAATTTCAGAAAGGACTGTATCTTTTTGCATAAGTTAATGTAAATAGGTATTGATTGTATCAAACATTTCAAGGTATTTTAGTATGGATTATATGTATCTAGATCCGTGCATTGGAACAATTTTCTGAAAAGGACATAATTGAGAAAAAGCGGAAATGAATAATGATAATGAAAAATAGTTTATGAAGTGGTTTTAGTTAGTCAACGCAGGTTATTTTTATATTAGAATATATTTATTATGATTCTGTTTAATATTTTATTTCATTAAAAAATTAACAATACTGTTTTATGAGTCTGACCTGCGGATGTAATCCTATAGGTATTTCTCCACTTTGTTTTAGGATAGGAGGTATGAAAAATTGTTTTTTTATGAGTTCTTTAAACACTCATTTAGAGTTTTAATTATCTCTTAAATTTTGACTGTTTTTTGGAGTTAAAAGAACAAAAATGACTACATTCGTTGTTTTTTTTTACATTTCTATTAAAAATATTTACTGACCTGTATTCATATTTAAATATATACCAATAGTATTAGGATTCAGTATATAAATATCTAACGCTTAATACTATCAAAAAATGTCTTTGTTATGTACATTGGTAAGTAGCGACATGTGAAGAATCAAATTTACACATAAACTAATTTAGGCATCTAAATCACTAACAAACTATAAACCGATTGTTTGCATGGCAACCAAATGGATATTTTTGCGAGAAGTCTGTCTAAGTTATCTTTTATAGTACATAGATCGAAAAATACATTCTAAAATCTAGTGTCGGAAATTATGTTTCAAAAATTTGGTGTCGAAAATTTCTACTTAAAAAAGTTTCCAATTCAATTTTATGCTACATAGGAAACAAATCCGTAGGAATTCGACTCAATTTACATAATTCACGTCGACAACAATCTCTTGTAAAAAATAGTCCGTCGCTTTTCCGATGGAATTATTTCAGTAGAACGCCCTATTCAAAGCTTCTACGCTGAAAGACAAGTCGCCGTACTCAACCAGCCTACCTATTCTCCAGACCTGGCACCATGCGACTTTTTTCTCTTCCCTAAGCTGAAGGGGGTGTGTTCAAGGGAACTCGTTTTGCGGACGTTGACGCCATCAAAAAAAGCTGTGACTTGAAGGGGACAAATAGAAATTTTAATGTAAATTTCATAATAAAAATTTTATGGCCTCACAGTCTCGTTTTAACAGTTACAAACCAATACTGTTTTGTTTAAAATGCGTCGGAGTGGCATCGGATTGAAATAATTCTGAAAAATCCGACAACATATTATTTTCAAAATGGATATTTTGGTTTTTAGACGCAAAATTGAGTAAAATGGTGTAAGCATTTGTTTTATTAAATGGATTTGAATTCCTTAACAGACATAAATCATAATAATAGGTATAAAATCATCATCATATGTGTATTTGATTACACTATTAGTCTGAGTGTGTGATCCCGGAAGATAAATAATACAATTAAAATAAACAATACATCATAATATGAAGTTGGATTTTACTAATTTTAGCTAAAGCTGTTAAGAATCATCTGTAATGTACATATCTAATGTTAATGTAAAGAAAGACATTATCGACATTCAGAATTATACAGCTTGATATTTCCAATTTGCTTTGTTTTACTTTTTATTCAACGGTGTTTGTTTAACATTGTTTCTAAGATAATGATTTAAACTTTCAAAATTAATTTCAGTATTTACTTCGGACACTCAGAGTTAAGCGGGAGCAAAATGCAGCATAAAAGTACGGCTCATTAATTTAGTGAACCAAATACTCGTGAAAAATCATTTCAACAGATTTAATTATATTAATTGATTTATATTTTAGTACTATAACTGTTCATATTATTACTTTTTTTACGATATTTTAACTATTTATATTTTGATTTTAGTAGAAAGCCCATTAAAGATAAGAATTTTTTATAATGCAATCAAAATACGCCCACGCATTTTAGGGGGGCGGGCGTACGCCCAATTCGTCCTCTAACCGCCACTAAATGTACCTATACGCATAATTTGGTGTCTAACAATAGAAGGTGACAATGACATTTTATGGTTGTGTTGGAATTTTAATATTTCTTCTAAACTATTCAACAGTGAAATCAGAAAGTTTTCCAGACCAATGGTCATTAGATGGTGGTCTTTTCACAATGGAACAAAATAACCGATTTTGTATGAAATTGATTAAGTTGCTGAAGAGGAAAATATTATGAAAATGTATATAGAGGAGGGGAGTGGGGGGGGGGGGGGTGCAAAACGGACAACTTTAGAATAAACATCGATTTAAATAACACTATAATCAAAAAATATATCTATGGATACCCAAAATAAAGATTGAATTCTCAACTCGATTGCTTTTTCAGAACACTGACTTATATTTCAAACCGAAATTGATATTATTTTAAAGAGCGAAAGGTTTAATTTTGAATTGTAAAAAACACTGAGGGGAAAAAACGGACACTCTTAAAACAAATAAACTAATTGAAGTAGTAAATACTTTCGATTTATAAATTTAGTGAAAATAGGTAACCAAATCATGTTCCATGTAAATAATTGTTTATATTTGATATATTAAATCGACATGATTTGTATATTATAAATAGTTTTCACACACTGAAACACCAAAGCAATCTTCGCATGCCCATTTATGGCATTTTTGGCACTTAAACCAATCACCAATGTCTTCACTCCAAAAGAGAATGACATACACAGCATGAATTATCATTAACTGATGTTGGTTTTAAGATTTTGTTCTTCGATTACCATTATTTTCTTTCACAATAGTAGTCTTTCTTTTTGGGTTACGTTGTAAACTAGACAAATATTAATGTGAGTAAGGATCATTGTTTACCCTTGGTTGATCTCTTTTTAAAGTTCATCTCTTTTAATTTGGGTAAATTTATTATATCCTGTGGGAAACAGGATATGTGGATGGTCTATTAGTAGAAGCAGTTGTTGACGTGCGAGGTTTGAAAACTTTAAATTCATTTGTTCTTTTTTTATCTGCCTAGGTGTTTCTTCAATAAACTGTTCAAACTACTTTTCATTTTGGAAATTTTGAAAATATTTTGTACTGTCCGTTCGTTTTCCATGAGGGATCCGACTGGCTTCCGCAAATTGTTCGTTTTTTTAAATACAAAGTTTTATAATTTATGTTTCAAAATATTTTAAAGTACCAGCCAGCTCTTGGGTACAAACTGAAAAGCGTCCTTGTCCATTGCCTGCTCTCGAAAATTCTTTTTTGTCTAAGAGAACTCTTTGAAATTAATTTTATTGGACTATCACAGAAATTGTTAACATTAGTGTAGATGGTTGCTACAATTTGATGTATCTCATATTCAAATAAATGTTCAATAAAATTTACACTAAAAAACCGACTTTATTGTTGATAGCACGTTTTTTCCTTTGAAATCAAATTTCCTTTATCTTCTTGTTGAGTTCCTTGATTTTCTCATGTTGTATGTATATGTTTGTGGGAATTTCTTCTTTCTTGAATGAGGTTGAAGGTTACTCCACTTATCCAATTATCTGCCCTTCTTGGTTATTCAGCCTGTCCTAAGATCTTAGTGGCAACATTTTTAATAGTTGAAACCTAGCTGTGCCAGATTTCATTTGGTTCTTTTCTTTCCTGCTCATCCATTGTAAATGCCTGGTTTGTTTCATTTTCAAATTGAACGCGGATATTTGGGCCAGTCAGTTTGCCAAGGTTGAAACGTTATACTATTTTTTTCCTTGTCTGATGGAATTTTGTGCAAAGTTTTGCTGCAACAAGTTTGTGATCAGAGTCACAGTCGGCTCCTGTTTTGTTGTGGGCATCGAGTATGGTGCTGCGTCTATTTGGATATTATATTATAATCAATCTGATTTCTGGTTTGATTGACTAGCGAAACTCATATATCTTGTGGTGTTCGAAAAAAGTGTTTATGTCAGTTAATTTTTTGCTGTACAGAAATCAACTGACTTTCGTTTTGCCTTCCAAGAACGTAGCGTTCAATATCACCAGTCAACTCCATGCATTCCCCTACTTTGGCATTGACATCTTCCATCCTAATGTTGGTTTCAATGGATTTGACTTGTTCAACAACGGACTGTAATTTCGCATAGAAAGCAATTGAGGTCGCTTCAATCATGAGTCTTAATAGGAACATAGACCTGTATTAAGGTTTAGTATTGAATTTGGCAGTCGCTTACCCGGTTGAAAGAAATGATATTTTCTTTGTCTTTCCTCTGACAATCAGGGCGACTCCGCTTTGGTCAGTCTTTTCTTCAGTTCCGTTGATTATGATAGTGCTGTCAAGACAGTCGAATTGTCCAATGACATTCCATCTTCCATCTAGTTTCCGAGATACCAACTATGTCAAGTCCAAGGTGCTTTAGTACTTTGATCAGAGCATGCAATTTGCCTGTTTCCTTTATTGTATGAACATTCCAGGCTCCAATATTAAGCAGATTTTTCATTTTCTTTTCTCGATTTCTTTTATGTTTCGCAGTAGCTTGCTGATCACAGGTTTTTCTACCGGACGAGGGTCCATCCAGTTGAGTCTGACTGGCCCCATCAACGTCGTTGTGTCCATTTCGATTGCTATTCATTTTATAGTTGGCTGTTTAAGCAGGAAAGCTGTAGTGGTTTGCAATTGCCTTCTACCGAATGATTTTATTGAGACACCATTTCTAATTAGCTGGTTGTTGGCTCACAGTGGAGCTAATCCTCCCGTAAAGCAGGACTTGCTTTTAATCCTTTGGGGTTTCCAATTATCCTCCCTCACCAGAGATCTGTTGGTGGAACCGGTTTAGTGGCCCATCAACAGACCCGCGCCCGGTAGTACGTGATTTCGTGGTACCCGTAACAGGTAATATAAGAGGAATATATTTTTGAAATACATATGAGACAAAAATGCATTTAATGTTTGGTTCTAACTGACATATTTCAAATTGCGGTTTAACGAATAATTCTAACTGGATTAACCCTGTTTGTGACCAACTTGGATGTTATTCTTTGTTTTGATGTATAATTTTTAATCCATGAACAAATAATATACAAACTCTAAAGAGATTACATGATTAAAATAATAATATTTACCTTAGGTGTGTAGTTTATAAATAATACTTTATTAGATGTAATTAAAAAATACAACTAGTAATTATGTAGGAGCTGTGCAGACAGATAGAGCTGGTATATATAACAAAAGATGGGTACAAGATTTAAAAAATCATAGGTCATATTAAAATTTAGTGCCAGATGTATTTATAGTTAGTATATAGTCAATAATCAAATTTAATCACTGTCACTTCTGTTATTGGTAAAAATTTGGGCATATATTAGTCTTATTTTCACAATTCTAAATTATTGTTCATTTGAACAAGCTATGGAGACGGATTCCAGAGGTCAAAAGATGTTTCTCCTGAACGAAACCGGCCCGTTCTTGGGAAAATATTAGCTCAGGAAGTACAAAATGCAATACCACTGGAAAATTACCACTTCATCAAACCGAGTCAAGCATATCTCTACTGGCCTTCTCTATTGATGACCTGTCTTCAGAGATCATTGATAGAGGACACGGAGAATGTGAAGCAGTTGTCTATTAAGAAGGGGCAACAATCCAAATATTTAAATCGTCGGGACCACAAACAATCCGAGTGAACTGCTGCCTCAGAGAGGTTTTGACTGTTGGTCTCGGGCTAATTTGTTACATGACAGGGGCTGATACAGCTTTTGTGGATGGGGTAAGACGTTTCAGTGCTCGTTAACACAGGGGAGCGTAACCTATGATAGGCATCTAAAATAAACAATTTTAAATATATTTTTCATTAAATCAGTAAGTTTTTATATGTTATATAATCTTTTTCAAAAATTCTGAAGGAGGGGGTTTAACCCCCCCCCCTTCCCCCTGGATCCGCTACTACATGACTCCACTACCTTTGGCTAAGCAAAATTTGACGACCTCATGTTTTTATGCCGTGGATGAACTCCAATAATATCCGCTGAGGAACGTCAGCCGTTTTACAAAATATTTACAACTAAGCCCATTTGTGGTGATTGTATATCTAACATTTTCTTTAGCATTTGAGTACCTATCGTAAATTAATAATAGTAATTTATAAGTTTTTTTGGCGAATTAAGAAAAAAAGATGTTGTAGTGCAAATTATCAGTGCAGATTTTTATGGACAACTAGGTAGGTAGGTAAATACTTTGATGAGTATCTTATTTGCTTTCACCTTATGTTGTAACATTTTTAGCAATATGTGTATTTAAGTATTGTAGAGTAATTTTATGTAATAATATAGCATTTGCAATATTTTAAAATCAATATTATATTTTTGGATAACTAAAATATATTTTTATACCAAAACTGAATCGAATTAGAACTTAAGCTGATTGAACTAGAAAATTAGGGATCTAACGAAAAGTGATCTCAACAAAATGTTAGTTATTTCAAAAACAAATAATTTAATTAAATTCTGTTCTATACCCAATGATACGCAATAATGTATGCTATCTAATAGTTTTGGTATTTTGAAGATATTTTTGAATGTACCCTAATTAATTTAATGAAACTAAATGAAAATTCATATTGTCGATTCTATTATCTGAACCACTGTATGTAATAGTAGCTAAATTAGAATTAGAACCTTTCGTTAGAACAACGACAAATTGGATTTCAGTTGATATTTTCGGTTCTGTTAAAGAGCTGGCAAGTCCTTGGAAGAACTTGTTATGACTTGCACGATTACTGCCATTACGAAATTCGAAATTCTAAATAATTTTAGCTTCATTCTAGAGGTAATGTTTCTGTAGACATCTTGACATTAAAAGAGGAAAAAAAAACAATTCAGGTGACATACTCTTTACCAGCTTTAAACAAATAATTTGGCTATTTTAACTCAAAAAGCAAAATGTCAATTGAGTACCAACTATGTTATACCTACTACTTTTACACACAACCAGTTCGATAAAGGGCCTTCTATCGAACAACATTATATACTTTACATTGAACGTTTGGGTATGTCTAGCAAATCAGATAATCCTGGGCTCCCTACTACTTGCCTACAAAAGTAGTATAAGATAGTTGGTACTCAATTGACATACCTATTTGCTTTTGAGTTTAAATATCCAAATTATCTCACCGATATTTCATTTCAACGAATAATAAATGCACGCCTCTGATTGGCTAATTGGAACCTAACGAGACTTAAGAATTGCACCTTCAATTATGTGGTTGAAATCTGTGGGTTGAAATGATTGTTCTTTAGTTGACGTTGGATTGGTCGAAGGGGACCAAACGAGTGGCCCGCACTCTTCTCTGACGTGAGTCTATTGAACTTCTTTCTACGGGAAATCACGGAACATTGACCACTTGAACACATTAATAGCTGAGGAATGGGACTCAGTATCTTCTAAATTGTGTGGAAAGGTTGTTCGTTGTGACGAGTGCATCAGAGCAAATAGTGGCCACTTTGAAAACTTAAATTAACTCGTGTAGGTAACATGGCATGCCTCTTTTCTCATTTAATACCAAAAACGTTATTAACAAAGTTTAAACGTGATTATACAAGCAGAAGCAGATTGTTTATTATTTTTTTATTGCCGGACCGACTACTTTTGGGCCACCCTTTAGTACCTACTTAAGAGACTTTTCAGTCTTTTAAATAGAATTAATGATTTTAAATTTTGAGAAATTACAAACAATATTTTTATGAATAAAAAATGCTAAAATGTATCAGAATGTTACACACACACACCTACACACATCTTGGTAGCTCCAGAATTGCATCTTACATGTGCTGTAGGCACATTGTATAATCGTCTTTTAGCTTTATGGCCTCAAGCAGACATTTGGCTAAAAAAGAAAATATTTCATTAGAATCCCCTCTTGGCGGTTGTTTCAATGGGAATGTATTTATGAGAATGCATGCATCAATGTGAACTGTTTGAAATTTGTTGATGCATTCAGGGGGTCTAAATGTCGAATTGTTGAATACTATTTTGGACCAGAACTTAGGTATGCCATTATATTCACAAGCTATTGAAAGTTTTAAAAATATTTTTGATTTTCTAGAAATTCTATATACACCGAAATTACATACCATGTGCCCGTGTTCTGCCTGCCACAGGATAAGCTCATCTTCGAGTAAAATACAGCGAACAATCGTTTGAATCTCTACATCATGGTTTAATGTGGTTTGGCAGAATTATAAAGTTACAGAAATCACAAATCGTTGTTATACAAACCAGTTACTTAAAGCTGTCATTGCTTATAATAGCAGCCACGATGAAACTTATGACCCTATTCTAAAAATAATAGTAAGTTTAATATACAATGTTTGCGGATTTATCTAAACATACCTACTTATTGTTTTCATATTTGTCTGTACAGCTTTTATATTTGAACTGTTAATATATCTGAATTTTGTTTTTATGTACGTACATTACATATTATTGTAAATTACTCCCATAATACGTGCCTAAGATAACGAATGATTTTATGTACAATCAATTTGAATTATTGAAATGTTCAATGTGTAATTTATGCCTCAGATATTTAAAAGCCCGCCATAAAAAATATTTTCTTTTCAAAATACAAAAAAAATTATTTGGGATATCCCTTATTATAGACACCTAAATATCGATATTATTGATGTTCATTAAAATGCCTTCTATTAAACATATTATATTTTGTATTTATGAATCAGCAGACAATTCTGTTCAAGATAGTGAAGAAAATAGTTATTGGACATTTTCAAAAAAAATATTTGGGATGTCCTTATTTATAGACATCTAAACATCAAAATATCAATTGATTTTTTAAAATGCCCCTCAAAAACATTTTATTTTTTTGTATTTTTGAATTCAGTAGACAATTCTGATCAAGATAGTGAAGAAAATATTAATGGACATTTTTTAAAACATCAAATGATATATATTTATATCTGGAAAACAACTAAACTTAATGTCATATTGTATCCGGGTTTCAAACTTAAAATCAACAATAGCCATGTAGTTAGACACAAGTCAGACATGGTAGGTACTATCCATCGCTATGGTGGTTCTATACTATTGTCAACAGGAATTCTCTCTTGTCATATGTAGTAAATATAGAAGACTTAACACGACTATTGTTTCAATTATGCCTCTCAGATTGTAATACATTAAGATTTGGCGTGTTTCATAATTAAATCTTGTTGATATATTTTCCTATCATTAATAACTATTTATAAACAATTTTATGGATACTTTGTTCCAGTTGTCAATACGAAGTATCAAAATTAAATGCGATCAACATAGAAGTTTACAATAGCAAATGTCTATGGGTTGTTACATTTGTGTTGTTTCAATTATTTTCCAATTGTTTTCAACATTGAAAGCAGAATGTCTTACAAGCCAGTTGTCATCAAAGGTTGGTCTTTTCACATTGGAACAGATAACAACCTCTTCGACGTCAGCTCTGATCACTTTCAGTTGGTCCAAATCATTATCCAGAAGCCATGTGCTTATTATGACAAACACTTCACAATCGTGCAATTGTGCACAACAAGCGATTTTGTATCAAATTGATAAATTTGCTGAAGAGGAAAATGATATGAAAATGATGGATATACATATCAACACAATCAATGAAGCAGTTGATAGCCTTTGCTTGAAAATTCCAAAGAAAACGGAACATTTTTTCCAAAAAAATGAAAGAATCAATAGTGTTTTTATTGGCAACTTGGAATCAAATACAAAATATACATTTCTGTTTAAAACATTTTCCCAACAAAGTAACATCAGTGAAGAAATATTTTACAATGCTTCTACATCAGATGATCATCAATGCCACAATCCAGGTAAAACCATATACATTTATGTCGTTCTAAAGAAACTAGAGTAACTATTAGCACAAATAAATCTGAAGACCAGTAGTTATCTTTATAGTCACTAGTTATATAATATTATTGGCCAAAAATGGCAAAAAGTGAGTTAGCTCACACCATAAAATAATTGAAATATACATAA
>JAUYWI010054389.1:0-17287 GCA_034780595.1 Parotoplana pacifica
TTTTTATTAGATATTGTTTTAATTTCACATAACTAATGTAAACATACCAAATTTAAGTCCTGACGATGTAAAAAGTTCTCCGAAACTAGTCGCAATTTTATGAATAAACATGGCCTTTTAAGTACTTTCTTCTTGTTTATTTTTCTCCTTAAATTACGTTTCTCTAAATTTAACTCTCTTATTTCATTTTATATCATAAACAATTTCTGAAAGTTTTAAATCATTTGGTTAATCGAAAATACCATTTTGATAGGTTGAATTTTGATGATATTTATAGTTTTATATGTAGGAGGAACTATGGGTAGCATCAAAATTAAAATTATCAAAAATGTTACTTTCGATTAAAACTTTCACAAAATGTTTATGACATTTTTAGACATCTGATAGTGTAAATTTGACGTGAATCGAGACAACTGTTTTTCACTGATATTTTTCAGCATAGAAAAAATACAGAATATACAAATTATAACTGTGCAACTGAAGACTTAGGTACCTTTCTCAGTTTATATTCACATATACTATGCAGTAAACCACCAAACCCGTGGGACACGATATTATGATTACAACCTTCTCGGCTCCTGGACTGAATATGTAATATGTTATATGTAATAAATACACTGCTGTGTAAGAACTTATAAAGCCTAATGATGACATACAACGCTTTTCTGGGACATCCTGTATTTTCTGAAGATATTGTTAGTAAACATATTGGAAACAATATTTGAGAAAACAATTGAAAACTATCCCAAGAACTCATCACATTGCAAATTGTCGATTCAAATTGGATTTGATGTGTAAACAGAATAGGATATGGCGTGAACTGTATATTATGATGTTAAATGCATATTTTTGTGTGAATTGAATATTTTAGTGTGAAGTGGATACTTTGCAATGTGATGTTCCAGTAACGTCTATTTGAATTGTTTAATCAGATAATATAATATTAAATAAAAATTAATTGCTAAATAATCAGAAAAAATATAATTAGAGAAGTATATAGTTGCTAAGAAATACACGAATGCATTCTAATGCAAGTAATCCCGTTTTCTAATATGTATATTACTAAGATTCAGTTCAATACCTCGACTATAGGGTTGTTGTCGGTCTACAATGATTCAGAGATGAAAAGTAGTATTAAGCATTAAGTTCAGTAAAATTTAAATTCCAAAATAAAAAATTATTATAACTAATGAGGCAGTTGTTCTATTATAGTTTGGCTGTTAAATGTCAAATATCACAGAAAACATCCAGAGCTTCCTAACTTGGTTATCCTCCAATGAACAATACAAAATTTATGATCAAATTAAATTTCAACTATTTTCTATTTAAATACATATAGGATTTTAAATTGTTATTTTTTAACATAAAATATATTTTTGTAGAATATGTTTTTTAATGAAAAGTTCAACATTAGTTTCTAAAAAAACAATATTTCTATAATATGCAAAAATAACCAAATTTATGTTTTTATTGGCTCTCAAATTGCAGGTTAAAAAACGATACATTTTTTATTTCAAAAATCGGAAATCTGTTAAATTTTTTTTAAATAAAAGCTAGTGTAGGGTAATAAGAGGTTCATGCCTTTAAAATGTTATTACTTTTAGCATTCACAAAGTACGAATAGATACCTATGAACAGATTACCTTTATCAATTACCTGTATATCATAAATTGGCTAGGTTATATCACAGAATAATCATTAGGTACTCTATGGGTCTAATAATAATGCACCTTGATTGGGTGCACATATTGATTGGTCGCGTTTCTACACTCAAATTAAGTTAATCGGTTATGTAAAATCAGTTACGCGAAAAGTGAATAGACAGTAGGCACAATCCAATAGAACATCTAAATTTAGTGAAACTGATCAAGTATGGAGTAGCAGAAGAATCCCTTTATAACTTATCTCAAGAATTTAGATGTGGTAGAAATTATCCTGCAAGTTTACTAAGAAAATCCAATATAAGACCAAATGCAAGTGGCAGACCTAATAAATAAAGAATCTCCAAAACCACATGGAAGAGCTTATTCCAGAAGATTGGCGTAGATATGTTCAATTACTTACTGATGTAATGTTCAATTTATTATGAATAAATTATATTATTCTATGCACGTAGACTTTTCAGACAGAGGGTATTTTAAAACAAGAAGCATATTGATTCACCGCTAGCAAACCTACCTTTCTTTCCAAGGTTGGGATCCAATTCATGTAAACGTACAATAATGATGTAATAAGAAAATCCAAGTGCATAGAGTTGATGTCGAAATCGGCGTTGTACGTCTCGTTTCTAAAAGATTAAATAGGCAACAGAATGCCTTACATCAGTGACTTTCAGTGAAACCTGAATATAATGCGTTAATATGGCAATTGAATGTGTCATATTATTATTGGAGCACTCACTGCTATTCCCATTCAAGATAAACTGTTCAATCTTGTATTAATAAAACTCATTACATTTTCAAGAGCTTAATTTTTTTGGGTAGATTAAGTACATGCTTCTAGAATCTTTAAGTAGTAAAAATCTACCATGAATAGTAATGTAGTATGTGATAAGTCCTAGAAAAATTAAATCCTTGAAAACAAATAGTATAAAGACAAATTGTAGTGAAATATTAAAACATTCATCTCAAGTGTTCAATTTGAATGCTATATTAAGAGTTAAACAGAACGTTGGTAAATAAAAAATAAGAGCTACATACTACATCACATTAAACTATGTAACAAAATTTTTCTTTGATTAAGATTTGTTGTTGTTTATTTTGCATTTATTAAGTCATTACTAATATATATTATAGTGAATTAATTTGGCATGCAAGTGATATTGATTAATTTGGCATGTAAATGACATTGCTTAATCTAAAGACTGAAAACAGATTTTCACATAAAGCATGCCAGAAATTGTTTTTTTTAATTGACTTCAATTGTGTGAGGTCCACTGGGGACTCAGCAATATAAATCATTAAACAAATTTTAAAAATGATTAATTATTATCGATTCTTTGGTCCTAAAAAATTGATATTTTGGACCAAAATTTATTAAATAACTTTAAAATCTATGTATGTATATAAAATATTTGATATTTCTCAAATTTGATATTTTGAATTAGAAAGGTATTATACATAATGTATTAGAAAATGAGATTCCTCACTTCTTTGGTTGCTGGCCTGTGAATAACACCCACCATTCTATGTCCGGTCCATTAAAAAAATATTTGTTTTCAAAATTTATATTTTTAAACAATTAAAACGCTCTAAATGAGTTAAAACTGTTTATTATTTAAAAAAAAATTATTTCTAGTGGTTTTGGAATGATTTTATTCACTTAACTTAAATTTGAGAAAAGTCAATTTTCATACATTGGCCGGCTCCGGTCCCAAAATCAGTAGACCTCAAATCCTGACTTGTAAAAAGCCATAGCTTTATCACAAGTCAGGATTTGAGATATGCCAAATATGGAGGAATTTTCCTATTTGAATGTATTCATAAAATTTTCATTTGTAAGTAGTTTTGACCTCATTTTTTAGAAAATATTTTTAAATGAAATTTTCACAGTTGTAAAGCAACCACGATTAAATGTTTTTCCTAAGATCATTTTCCAGCAGCTACCTTGAGTTTTGTAATCAAACAAATTAGAAACAAACAAAATTTACGAGGAACATACATATTTGTATATGAATAGGAATTGCTCCCACAGGCGGTTCCGATATTAAAAATTTTCTTAATGTTAAAAATAGAAGTCTAGTGTTACATTGCAATGTATAGAAAATGGAATAGGAACCTGTTTCAGGTTTGTTAAAAGGCGGCTTTTTTGGTCAGCCCAATATTTCTGTGGATTTGCAATAAAATTTAGTTGTAATATTTGTACTAATAAGCTGCAGAAAGTATTATACGGAAGAGATTTTTTTAACTGAAATCTTTAAATTTTACTATACCTATAGTATACTTATTGGTATATATAAACAATTGCATGTGGAAAAATATCAGAGCAAATAGACATTTTAAAAGTATAAATATTTTTGCTACTTTTTCTAACACTTTGCTACATTTATCAAGTTATTTATGCTGATATTAGTAATAGTTGAATTAAACTGCGTAAATAATAATTAAATTATTTCAATATAATTAATTAACTATTAAATTATGCATTATAAATCATAATAATGTATGTATGTTAATATTAATTATTATTATACTTTCAAGACATTTTACACACTGAATAGCCGTAACATATAAATGTTAGCTGAACAGAATTATCCCATTAAATTAGTAGAATAATTTGACTCATTCACTTATATAAAATATTGTGCATAATACAAGAGTAGTGTAAATTAGTATTTCAATTAAAGTAGTAATTTGTAAAGTAACATGGACAAATGAATATATCATGGTATTCTATCTTAACCTGTTTAGAACAAAATTTTAAATTTCGAAGGATTATAATTAATTTTGATTTCTTTTCCTTGGGATACACTTTTGTGGGGCAACAAATCAACAACCGATTTTCTAATTGAATTCCTTCGATACATACTTCATAACGGACAATTAATAATCTAATGCAAAATATTCTATTGCAAAAATTACTCTTAAACAATTGTTCTATTTAATAGGAAATCATGCTGCATGCATATATCATATGTTTTAATAAAAGTCTAAAAATGTGACACCTTTCTACTAAAACTTACTACAATACTTTTAACAATTTTTGAAGAGAGCTCTCGAACTTTAGCTCCCCCACCAAAACGTCCAATTACAGTTTCAGACTGTACACAAATTGCAGAAAACAAACAGGAGTTTTCAATATACATAAGAAGACGTACATATTAACTAGATACATGTTGTACCTACCCTGAGCAATACAAAGAAGTCAGTCTAGTCACCACTGACTTGCTTGAAATAAATTTACCAAAACACACAAACAGTAATCTTTTTACAATCAAAAAATTGTAACTAGAATTTAACTTAGGAGAAATTTTCTACATAGACTTCTAAATTTAAATACAATGAGAAAAAGATCATCTTTATTTATAAAGTACATGCTTTATAAATTAAAAGTTTGATAAATTTTATACATAGGTATTCATATTTTGACCAAGTTGATACCATTAATTGCTAGAAAAATAAAAAAAAAACTACCTCGTGCATGTCAAAAGCCTCAGTAAGCACCTGATACAGAGCTTCTTTGTCCAAGGTATCTTTTACTTCCTAAAACAATAGAATTCAATTAAAATTACATATAAGACAAAGCTGAAAATTCATGTTTCAAATCTTTGTGCTCATTGCTGCTATTTAGAATCAATGATTTAACGTTGCAAAAATACACGTCCTCTTTATCCCATTGATCTGCTTACTTTAGCTAGCATAGTTGGCTCAGGACCGTTCTCCTCTATTAAGGAGATGATCACATTGGCAATTGCCTGTCGCAGTTCAATGACAGTTTCAATGTCACATCCCTGAAAATCACCGGCCCGCAAAATGAAGTTAATGTAGTCGACTATCTTGCTGTCATACAGAGTAACGCGGTTTTCTTGATTACCCTAAAATAAATTATTTCAAGTAATAAATAAATAAATAAATTCATAATCAGAAGTTGAAACTGACAATCACAAAATTTTCTGCAGCAAACACACAGTGTAACTAACAAATATTAACATTTACCGCAATAAATTCATTGAGTGATGTGAAGATCTGTGTGATTAGCTCCACCGTATCTCCATTGATATTCGAGTACATCACATTCAAGAACTGTGCAACCTCAGCAACTAAGTTAAATGATTTTATGTTATCCGGCTGCTCTCTTAAATAATTCTAAAATGTGAAAAATGTAACACAATGACAACTTTGCAATTAACTTTATAAAGTAAAACACAGCAACATGGCATCTTGTCTTTTAGGCCCCGGCAAAAAGTTCGTTTTTAGTCAAGGTTTATATTAATGATTACATTGTTATAACATATCAATATATTAAAATTTACAAATTTACACCACATAATCACCATTGTTGTTGACTACAGCTAGAAGGTCCTCTTTGAGGCATTCCAATTGTTTGGCTAATTTATTGCTGGTAACATTGTTAACTATAAATAATGTCCAGTTTTTCTAAATTTGGTTGGAATCAGAAAAATTCATTTCACTTCGAGACGTTTCATAGTTTCTGAATATGAGGTTGTTGTCGGAGGAATATGATGGTTGTTGCAGCAAATATATGTTTTGGCTGGCAAGCCAATCACGTACTAGTACTGCCACATGTGGTCTGGCATTGTCATGCTGTTAACATCATTTCCCCAGGCGGCAACTGATCTTGAAATTGGTCGACCATATTCCGCAGAAAAACTAGATACCTGTCAGCTTTGACACAGTCACCATCATGAAGAACATTGTAACACTGTAATCATTAATATAAATGTTTACTAAAAAAAGAACTTTTTTGCCGGGGCCTATATATATATACAGTGAAGAGCTTAGCTTAAAAATTGTATCCTTTCATACCTGCAATCCAAGATGTTGTCCATCACAAATTCTGGCCAACACTCGAAGTACTAATTCTACATAGCCGTCATCTTTAAGACTGATTTCATCCTCTTTCGCATTATCTTCATCAAATTCATCTGGGAAATCCTGAAATCAAATACCAGAAGTGGCATCAAATTAGCCATAGAATTCAATGTTAGTCGCTATTGGTGCTACTTTTTCTTTTTTAACCAAAATGATGATTATACATACAGCAATCAAATTTATCTAACGGTAAAATAACAGAGATAATAGTTTATAAATGGAATAGTTGCAATATAATTGTAAATAAGTATGAAAATATAACAGTTCTTTATCACAATTTAAAGCAGCTTATCAATATAATGTGTGAGTTCAGACATAAAAAAACAACGAAAAATAACATCGTCAAAAAAATAAAATCCCAATATCGAGATAAACTTACATCCACACGAACAACGCCAAGTTCCAGTTCCTCTAATTCTCCGCCCAGCAATCCAATTTTAGAGCCTTTGGAATCGGTGCCAGATTCAGCCACTCGACCATTAAGGAACATGACCTGCTTCTTTTTGGATTTGTCTTTCCCCTTTTTAGTTAATGCGTTTTGGTTCGCCTCAGTCCTTTTCTGACAATCCCAAAACAACAACTTTATCAAATACGTTATCATTTAAATTTATATACAAGTTATCCTCCTACTAAAGAATTTTAAATCAAATTTAAAAAAATAATAAGCGTTCATTTTATATATGTAAGTAACATTGAATAGAATCGTAACGTTCTCATAGCAAACTTTATATTAAGCTAAATAAAGTTATAATTATAGCATAAGTAGTACAAAAGAAATTAAAGAGAATTGTATTACATGCAAAGCATTTGCAGCCGATTCCATTCTCATTTTTGCTTCATACGTTCGAATTTCCTGATAAATGCAATCAATATCAATATTAATATATGAATAGAGTGGTATAAATATCAAATATAAATTGAATGCAAAAATTAATTAAGAGAGAACTAACACCAACAAGAGCGGATCTACACAATTTCGAAAAATTTTCAATAAAAGAAAAAAGACCTTCTGTTACAACTAATGGAAAACAATATTTAACATGTTTAACAGAATTAGAATAAATTAAGAATAAACAACAAAATTATAATAATATTTCAAAGTTCAAGCAAGAGACATACTTTCAATGCTTTATTTCCCAAAGTCATAGTCGTAGTTAGATTCTGTGCCTGCACTCTGGCTTCTTCTCGCCTAGCTCTTTGCTGCTGCTGAAGCAAACGACGCTCCTTTATATTGGCAGTGGACATCATCAAGCGATTTCGAACGGCATAGAAAAACACTTCTTCACGAGTTTTAAGAAAATAGTCCAATAGTGATTGCTAAAATACAAGCAAAACCATAGAGTATACGTACTCTATATGAGCAAAACAACAGTGCTGTATTTCCCATCACAGATATCAACTCATTTTAGAATAACAATGGGACAATTGTGAACTAAAAATAGTGTGACTAAATGAAATGATTATAAAATACAAAACTAAACAGAATTTCTTTAAATATAAGTGAGAAATGGACTTGAGATTTCACATATTTATTCTCAAAAGATTTAAAGGATATTATACCGTAGATACGAGTAATACTGATTCTTCGTTTGATTGCGTAGTATGTTATAATTTTCATGTAGTATTGTAAATACCATAGAGTAACAATACATAGAGTAGCCACTCCGTGTTTATTTCAATAAATTTGCGTATGGTCTCGCTAAAAAGTAGTTTATAATTTCAAGAAACAAAAATTAAACAAACTCAAAAAGTTAATGTAAATTTGATTCTTTTGTTACCATATTGATAATCAATTAATTATCTACGCATAATTTGTGACATACTTGATCCTTTAACTTTATTATCAATTCATACATATGTATTTTTGCATATTGAATAGAAGCTGCTAACATAATTTTATAAAGTAAATTATACTATTTATTTTTTAGAAGCTACAAATTCAAATAATAATTATGTAGATAGATTTTGTAATTGATATCTGTTTATTAACTTCTGCTTTCATTTTTATCTAATTGTATATATTATAGATTTATGAAGTGTTTCATTATTCATAATTTTTTTATCAAATTCGTTCTGTTTTATAGTAATTATTTTTTACTGAAAATGATAATCAAATTTTATACAGTTTTATATTTTTCAAACTTGTAGATACATGTTGTAATTGATATCTGATTATTAACCTGTGCTTTCATTTGATTCTAATTGTATATATTATAGATTTATTATGTATTTTGTTATTTATTTTGTGCATTTAGTAACCATAATTTTTTATCAAATTTGTTTTATTTTTTATAGTAATTATTTTTTTATTGAAAAAATAATCCTGTTCTTTTATATCAAATTTTATACAGTTTTATATGAAATATTTATTTTTCAAAGGTTTAAAATTGAAATAATTATGTATATTCTAAAAATACTTTTAATGTTTGCATACTACTTTTTCTTATAGAAAAGTATGGTGTCGCTAAAAAGTAGTACCTAATCCGAAATATTATATCAAGACAAAATTTTAGCGAGAAAATAATTATAGATTTGAATTATGCATACAATATTAGTCAGTAGTTGTCAAATCACAGGTGCATACATTCAGAATGTTTGGGTGGATACTCTATATAGCTATATTACTCTATGGAAAGTTAAAATCACATCAAGGCTCAATGGCCGTCAAAAAGTTACATAATTGTGTTAGATTTAAAAAAATGTAATACTTAATAATGCTTAGGTATTACTTTTAAATATAAACTGAGTAGCATTATTTGGAATACAATATTTATTTAATTTTTAAAACTATCACTCCGTAAAATGAGTGCTTTACAGTTTTAGAAAAATAATTTTAGATAAAATTGTCAATAGACTAGTAATAATTAAATGAATTAAAATTAAGTGATTACTAAATATAAAAAAATATTAAATATTTGTTTAGTAAATTAGTAAGTACGTATAATATATAAATAAAAATAAAATATATCTGTACTGTATATCACATTATACTGAACAATTGAACTGAACACAACTGGATGATTTCTTCATGGATGATACGCTATAGAATAAACTAAATATAAATAATGGCCATGCAGAACTAAGAATCAAACTAAATAGTGGACTAATACAAAATGTAAGTAACGTGGCTCACTATGTAAGTTGACTAAACATAGATTACAAAAATGACACTTTTTGAGTAGTCAGAGGAAATTACTGCGAAAGCAAAGAACTCTAAATGTAAACTTTTGCTACTTGAAGTTGACGATAGTACAATTAATGATGCTATACTCACTCGACTTTGATGAGTCTGTAAGATAATGAATGAGTATGCGTTGGGTATTTCGATATCTCTCTAATAAATATAAATATAATATATTTGGAAAAGTTCGGCATCTACATAGAATAAAGAAGAATGGATATCTAATTCTTTATAATAAATTGCCAGAAATTATTTTTTGTAAATGACTCATGAAAGTAATCAATTAACTCAATGAATATAAATTAATTGGTTCCCACTACTGAAACAAACCTGTCTTACACGCCAGAGAATCCGGATTCGAGGCTAAAACTAATGAGACCTAGGGAGGTCGAAACCGGTCTCGTAGTGGCTTATGCTGCTGACTAAAAATCAATTTCACTGAATATATTTAGACAAACAGAGCAAAATTTCGCACAGGATCCCTTTCTATAGAACATACAATTCTTCGTAAATAATGTTTTTTAGGAGGAATAAACATTCCGTCAAACTTGTACAAGAACGGCTAGAAACTAATACTATAATTTTTTTGGTATCAATATACAATGGATATTAGGAATCAATTATGTATCAGGGCCGGCACCACGAAATTTCGATTGGGGGGGAGGGCCGGGTTTTTCAAAATTATTCGACAATTGTGTTTTCAAAAAAATCTTATTGAAAACAAAAATCAGATGCAAAAAAGTATTTACATATTCTGTGATGTGTATAAATCAATTTTAAGAGGAAAGGTAACAAAATTGTTGCAAATATTAGGAAAAGATTTATTATACGTAAACTAACATTTTTTAAAACAACAGGTCAACCAGAGTCAAAAAGGGCAGCTAGAAATAGCCTCGACAAAAAAATTATGAAAGCGAATTTTACAGAAAAAGATTAGTTACAAAAAGAATATCTAATCTGATAGCATCTGTGGAGGATGATGCAAAAAATTTTAATGGAAAGAGAAGCGGATGAAGAAAGATCAGCTATTTTAAATTATATGAATGAGCGCTTATGGGGTGGGGGGGGGCCTGGTGGTCTTGCCCAACAATTTTTAGATTTACTTTCTTACACTTTGAGTAATCAGGATTTTAAAGGGACGAAAAAAGAAGGATCAACTATTAATAATATTATGTGTGAGCGCCTATGGGCTTCGCCAAGAAAAAAAATTGAATTTTAGATTCACTTTCTTGCATTTCGTGATACACACTTGTCTTTTGTTGGCAGATGTAATATTTCTAATTAATTCGGGTTTATTACATTTCTGACAATTTTACTATTTTGTAGAATATTTTACTGGACTTCTAGGTATTTGATTGATATTAAATATTCCGACAATATGTAAAAATGCTGGTAAATGCATAACATTTTCCGCCAAAATGTCAAAATATGGGGGGGAGGGTGTTGGTGCCCAGCCATGTGTATAAAGGGCATCCATATGTTGGACTAAAATAAGACCAAACAATAGACGACATTGTAGAACACAGCTAAATTTTAAAATTAATAACTTTATCTTCGACGTATGAAAGCTTAAAAAACAAAAAAAGTTTCTTTTGACAAAATCCGTTGCATCACATTACACAGAGTACGGAATTTATGATCACATACTTTAGGCAGCGTATACAAATTATAAATTCAATGGAAATAATGAATTGTTTCTACAGAAAAAATATTTGAATACGACAAAAATACAATATGAAAATGATAAACAAGATTACTGTCAAGTAGTAGCTAATAATATAAAAAAAGATTGAAATACAAAATAACTCACCAAGTAATCGTTCAGCTCAATAAATAGAATTATCTGATGATTAAGAAATGGTATCAAATTTAACATTTCTTTAAGTTAAACATAGAGATTTCTCCAAAAATAGAAATATAAGTAGCTATGAAAATATTTGCTATTTGTCTAACCATTTGACATACCTACATAATTTAAATAGACATTTACAATGCCAACACTGACCGAAATTTCGAATAATTAATTAATTACCTGCACGTCCTTGCTTGCATTAAACAACATGGCCGCCTGTAGACTGAGCACTTCTTTAGTGATGATGTCACTTGGGTTGGCTAAATGCGGAAGCGTCTTGGTGCACAACTCGAAAGAGTTAAGCGTATTCTGAATTTCTTCAATAGTTCTCAGACCTTTTTTGACACGAAACTCTGAGGTACGGGTTTCCCAATCGGCGGTTAGACGTCGTTCTTCGTTGTGGATGGTTGCCCGTAGCAACTGGAGACAGCGAATATCGAGTGCCACTTGTTCTCGGCGTTCCTTCACAGTGCCTGCCCCATACAAGGAGCTCGTAAAGTCCGAATTCTTTGAAGAAATACTGTGAATAAAACAGCATTGTTATTGGGAATCTCTGTGCATAATTAATTAATGGTTTAATAACATCGATACGTAAATAAAGACATTGAAAACCGAAAAATCTTTGTTTGGGCCCCTTGCCTTACAAGCATTGTAGACCCTTTTCTGAAACATACAATCTGTGAAAGGCTTTTTCTCTTCAGATGCAAATTATGCGGTAAATTCAGTAAAAACGGGGAAATGTAATCACTGCTTTATTTCAAACTGACAGACGCAAAATACATAATTAGAATTATATTTGTATATTATAAAAAGGTAATTGTTCAGATATACGAAAAATGGAGCAGTTAGTAAGCATTATTCTTTGAAAACCACTCTTGCCAAAGTTTTTTCATTTGTTTTAGTGAGCATTGGTCATTTAAAGTTGTGCCTTCGGTGTCTATAACAGATAGATTCTGGCAGTAGTATGGCTGCTAGAAAAGATGAAAAGACGTTGAATAATTTTGCGCTGGAAAATCGGTGTGGCCAGTTTGAAAGAATATATAATGATTATGAATTCTTTGCTTGGGTTGAGCATTTTGCATATACTTTTCTAAAGACTATAAGATTAAACTTACTACAGCTGATCGACTAAAAGTTTAGCCAATTTATATCGATAGATAGGTTTTCTACTGCTGGTATTGATAAAACATCGCAGATGATTCTGGAATTCTTCGCTAAGTGGGAGGCCATCGTCGCTTCCAACATCAGTATATTCTTCAAAGAAAAATGTCCCTGAATGCTTAAATAACATAGACATTTGATAAAAAATATCAATAGTAGATTACCTCTGTTTCCTTTGATTTTTAATTGCGCCTGGACTGTATTATGACCTCCATAAAGCTTTTCGGTATTAAGTGCAAATACCTGAAGTCTCAGATTCAGGTTGATCTCACAAGAATAGTAGTCTTTGTTCCCCTAAAATTATCAGAAATTATTTAAATGTAAAATAATACATAGAATAAACGCTATGAATTATCAACATTATAAACTTACAGCCTTCATCTGAGTAACTGTATCCATAATTGATTCCCCTTTACCAATGTTATCAACCACAGTTTCCATTATCTAAAACAAAATAAATGATTTTTTTTAAATAATATTTATATTTATCTATATATATTTATAGAAATATAAAAACACTTTTTTCGATTTATAGAATTTAAAATTCACTGCTAGTTTCATTAAAATCACATTTGTTCCTATCAAATTAACTGACAAAATTAGATCAACATTAACAAAAATTTATCTCACTGAAGGCGAATGTGATGACTTTGGGACCAAATGCGTCAAACAACCAATCACCAACTTCAAATGTTCAGGAACTGTCATGGATGGAGCAAGAATACCGCATAAGTCCTAGGGTAAAAAAACTCAGAAATTATGGAAATATCACGTGACAACTATAAAAGTGGACTACAAAATAAACACCATCTTTTACTTATTTGTTAACATAATAATATATGGAGGCCAGACTGAAATATTCATAAAATTATAAAAATAAATCATTTTACTATCTATGTGACAAATTAACAAATAGGCAATCCATGATGGAGTGTTAATAATTCCCTTAGTGAACTATCACTGTTGTGTATTTTGTATGTGATGTGCTTTTATGCCACAAATCATGAAAATTTTCAATGTTACCTTGAATGGTTAAAAAATTAATAAAAAAACGTTTTCTACAATTCATTATAATGTGTTTACAAGTAAAACTATTTGAAAAGTGATTTATCATGCAATACCAATGATGGATATCAGGTAGGTGGGTAAAAAAATTCTCTTTATGCTAAAGAATTATTTACTAAATCAAAGCGTTGTGCACCAATTTCTGTTGATAGTTTTCAAAAATCTGGCTTACGTACATAGGAATAGAGGCATGTTATTCAGCCGTATCCAGTAAGCGATTGAATGATTTATATTAAAAGTTTATTTTGTTCTGCTTGACAGTGATTTTAGGTACTTTTTCTTTAAATTGAAGCTTTTATCAAATAAATTCTGGTTTGCAGTAAATTTCAGGAAAACAAGAACTTTTATAAGCGACAATTGTGTCAGATGGATGAAATTTATTTTTAACTCTCAGTCAAATATTTTCTAACTGTCACAGTTTTGGAAGTCAAAAATTTAATAGACAATATAAAGGTCTACAAAATAGCTTCTTTTCAAGCAAATATGGAGTTTAAAATGACTAAATAAACTAGTGAAATAATAGATATTGACGTAGAACCCTTGACCGTTTTTAATTGAAAAAACTTAATGTGAAATCTGTGACTAAATTTAAATGAGAAATCATTAATATTAATAAATAAGAATGGTAGACAATATTTTCTAATAAAAATCTATGCCAATTTATTTCTATTTTAGATTAATGACGGTTATTGTTTCTGCTCCACTCTGTAGAAACTTTATGCATTTAGTAAGATCCAGGTACTCCTAGAGACGTTCCTGAATTGTGGTGTGCAACTGAAGAAAATAGGTCAAAGATGTTGTTATTAAATATAAATCCAAACCATATAGCCATAAATAATTCTTTAATACAACAAATCTATGATTCAAACACAAATCTTTTCGATATGACTATATGGACAGCGATTATTATTTACAAATACTAAAGTTCACGACTTTATAGTTGGGGATTCAAAGGTGTGAAGCAGACAATGAATCAAATTGACCAGCTGTTGAATAAGCCCCACTCTAGGTACCTACCAGCTAAACAAAAGACGTCGAAGTACATTTATCAGTCTACGGTATTCCAAATGCCAAATTCCGATCATAGTATTATTATGGGATCCATGAGTGAAAGCTTGTTACATACGTAGGTAATAAACAACTACCACATAATTAGAAATATTTCTATATAGAGAGAAATAAAACTATGTATGCCTAAATTAAAGTAACCTTGGTTTTATTTACTTAAGATGCATTCTATTTGTTCAATAGAACAACATAACCTATTTACCATACAATTAGCGTGAATTTGTCCAGATGATTAAGATACTTTCACAATGATGAAGAGAATTTATTTGATGAAACAGTTTATATCTTTGAGTAGGTGACCCATGATACCTACACACACAAATAATAGACCAATATTCTATTCTATAGGTCGAAGTATGTAAATTGTACATAAATCTGTATCAGACTGATTCCAAACAACCGCTCTATGCATATTCTAAGTATGGAAAATCCTACTTACGACCACTGCTCGAGTAAGATTATCAATGATTTCAATTTCTTCAGTGCGAACATCTCTTTGATCAGGATTGTAAATTACAGCTGCAAAAATCTAAAAAAGGAACATGTTATAATATTTTACAAACTAGGTCTCTGTTTATGTGCTTGGTTCATTTAGTTCATTTGATATCAAGTTATATATAAAGAATTAATAAATTAAAAATCAATATAGAAAAATAAAAATAAAATCAGATAAAAGCATCTATTTTGAAATCAGATAAACTCTAAAATAAACGGTTTGCAATAGTTATTTACAGCAATTAAAACTTATCGATTGGAAAACAAACAAAAGGTGACCAAAAATCTTAATAATTACCTATTTCTATTTAACATTTTGATATTGATATTAAGTTAAGATGACAAAAATATAGTAATAAAAAGTAGATTGGGCATATATATAGGACACAAATAACAAGCAAAACATTAAAACAAACATTTTAAGAAAAAATTATAAGCTGAAGAGCTAAGGACCGATGATATCATCAGGTTTAAAAATTAAACCTTGCCCGATTCACAAAATACTTTTGGTCGGTACAACCACTGATACTTAAGAAACAAAAATCCAAAAATAAAATAAAATAATTATTGATTATTGATTTCATAGCTGATTTTATCAATCACAACCACCCATAAAACACAATTGGCGCGTTCTTTATTGCTGAAATTAGATATTTAGAATTAGGAAACTATTATAAATAATGGATTCCGCCATACTTTTCTGGTAACTCGACCGCCATAGCAGGTCAGTCCATAAAAAATGATTTTCTTCAAATGTTAATTTTTGTCAATAAAATTTAAATAGTTTATTATTAATAATTTTTGGAATGAACGTAACCAATAAAAAATTTCCATTTCTAACACGTAAATTGGATCTAGGCCCAAAATCAGAAGAATTCAAAACTTCAATTTCTGACTTTGGATTAGGTATGGCTTTTTGATTTAGAAACTAATAAAATTTCAGAAAAAGAATAAATATCCATGGACGTTTTCCAATGAAGAAATCATATTTATAGGGACATTAAATTATTGTTATTGCTAAATATTTTCGACACAAAACTTTTATAATGAAATATGATCTAAAACAAAATTTAAAAATTTCGTGTTGAAAATTGGCCATAACTATATGAAAATACTTATATATACAGGGGGGGGGGGGGGGCAGAAGTCACCGCTGAGTCTAGATTTTTTTAAACTACTACAGATGTTCGAATTTCTATATTGACATCGATATCGATCTATATCTTGTGATGCAGGGTTCTACTTTCATAACTATATGTGCAGGTCCATATCGATTGATGTTCACCGTTATAGACACCAATGAAAGTAGGTCATATCTATGAATATCTTGTGATGTAAACAGCATGCAAAGTCAGTGATTATGGCCTTAAATCTACAGCAGCGTATCTTTTCTATTAAAATCACTGTTTTTCTGATAATGTGAAAGCAATGTGCAGAAGATTTTGAACGCAAATTCAATAGTCTGTTAGATGGAATACGGTAAAAACATTGTGAAACGATTCGTAGAAACTGGATCGATAGAAGATAGGAAATGGTCTGGGCGTCCACTAAGTATGAATACCGAAATCACGGACTAAAGCATCAAATCTATGCCGATGACAAGACGATCTTTTCTAGCCGGCAATATATCTTGTAGCTTACAGAGTTTGAAACTATACCTTGACCACCACGTCTACGATTGGTTTAATTGCAACCGTTTGAACCCACCAAGTCCGAGGTATTACTCTGTGGTCCTCCCTTTCTTACGGATCAATTAGGAGCTCAAACCATTAATGTATGCAGTAATGATGTCACCTCGATGCCTAATGTCAAATGTCTGGGCGTTATTTTTGACTCTGGTTTGAAAATGGAAGAACACATAAAGAGCCTATGCAAATCATCTTACTTCTTCCTTCGCAATCTTCGCCATATTCG
>JAUYWI010054400.1:0-17283 GCA_034780595.1 Parotoplana pacifica
TACAACAACAATTGCCAACTTTTACACAACAAATGATGCAAAATGCTTTTCGAAAGCTGAAAGATCACCTGCAATGTTTCATTGACAATGATGGTGTCTATGTTTGACTTTTGTGTACATATTTTATTGTCATAATCATTTTATATCGATAAATAACTGTTAGCAATAATATGTATATAACAATAAATTTTGTATTTTCGGAAAAAAAACGTTTTTTATGGGACACCCTATATTAGTTTTATGCAATTTTGTGTTAACACACTGACGAGTTTCACTAGGACTTTTGATTTCTAAAAGTATAAAATGGATTAGAAGTTTGTTTTTTTATAAAACAGTATCTACATTGCGCCAAAAATAATATTGATCTAAACAACTTAGACCCATTTTTACCGACTTTGGTTTTCAGATTAGAATAAAACAATTAAAAATGTTATTTGGAGCAAGGAAGCCACTGGAACTATAAGTTCAAAAGATGCCATGTTTAAGGATTAAACAGAAAATATATTTGTTATTGATACAACTGAAACTTAAATAGACATAAACTCTGGTGCATATTCTAAAGAAATTCTTTGCTCAAATAACAGTATCGATCGGCCAGATAAGTGTTGTCCAAAAGAGTCCAGAAAACCGGTTTATTTGTCCACATTCCAAAGGAGGATGGTTTGACATATTTAGGATCGGTTGATGTCATCAGGTTCAACAGTTAGAGTTTGTTCAATTGACTTCAAATATTCGGTGAGGTTTGTTTAAAAAACGACCTAGATGATCACATTGTTAGGGCAAACAATCCATAAAAGATATTTATTTAAGAATATTTACCCATATGTTACTGAAAAACTAGCGGATGTAAACGCTAAATTAAAGTCAGATGAACAACAACCTTGTAATTTCCACCTGATACGTCATCAGCCCCTAGCACGGACTGGGTATTGATTTTTAAAAACTACTATTAATGAATTGTTCGACAATAAATATGCTGAACAAAATTTCAACCGAAACCATCCGGGAAGGGAAGACCTAGAAATAGATCTGCTTATAGAAATACTTTTCTGAACCTCTTTTGGACAATACTTTTTAATTAACAAGCCTATTTTATGTCACCTCCAAGCAATGCATCACCAAATACCGACTAAGTGACACCCAATCAATGCATGACCACGACCAAGGCAATTACTGCCTACACAAAAATTCAATTACTTGTTGCCTGGAGTGTGTTTCCTGTCAGTCGGCCATTTCATAATAGCGACTGTTTTGTATGAAGCAGTAATCATTCTCATACACTCGCTAAATCGCAATCGCTGCTGGAGGAAATTCGAGTGACTTCTACAAATTAGATTTGAGCAAAAATTTCTGTGACAAAATCAATAAACTAAAAATAGGTACATACAAGTAAAACTTTAAAAAAAAATAAACACAAAAAACTACTAGTTGATTTTATTTAACATTGAATATATGAAGTAGACGGCCGGCAACCGCGATATAATGCGCTCACGACATTCATTATTTTTGGAATTGAGAAGCCTTTAATTAATATCCACGGGATATCTCTCGGACATCCATGGGACATCTCTGGGACATCACTAATTTTCGAAAATATTGCTGATGAAAACCAACTACTATTCGTCAAAACTAGCAGTATTTATTTAAGGAAACTTATTTTTGACGAATAGTAATTTGTTTTGTTTGTCAAAAAATAAATCACTCATACATAGAGAGCGATGCAAACTTCTCTTAACACTCAAGGGGCTTCCTGTCGACATAAATTATGTAGATGGCGGATATAACATAGTCAATATTTGTAAACAAAACAACACTTACAAAGTTGTTATTCAAAATCCTTCATTAAATTGTTGTTTTGTAACTGTTTATATAACCATAGGATTATTATGTATGAATGTTACCCATTTTCAATACTTATATTTAATTGTTCCAGCTGTGTATGTAGTAAAGGCTCCAACGCTGAAAATGGGATCATCATTATCGATCCTTTCATTCGCAGTAATGAGTGGTTAGTCAATTAGATAACTTTGCTATTATTGTCTGTATGATGTCACTGGATGAGCTGTTGTACTTGTCAAAGGGAGCGTTGTGGATTTGGCGAGACCATATTACAATACACAGCGAAACATCTACATGGACAGGTATTTCACATCCCATGAACAAGTGGTTAATCTAACGTCAACAAATCTGACCTGCACTGGACAGAAAAATGGCCAATCATCGAAATGTACCGAACATGTTCAGTTCGTTTCATACGAAAAACAAAATTGCCTACACCGGGGAGGACAACAAGATCACACAGTTATCTTGACTATAACAAAGGCAACGGTGCTGTGGATGTGATGGATTCCTATGTTGAAGACTTTTCCTGTAAGTGCAAAACCAGCAGTTATCCACTGGTGTATTTTGTCAATAGGATCGATATGGCAGTGAATAATGCATACAACATCATGAAGTGCAATGGCTACAAACTAATGGCGATATCAGTGGAACATGTGGCGTAACATTGTTATGACAACGAACGATTCTATTCGCAGTCAAAAAATGCAATTCCATGGCTATGGTCAAGATTAATCGCCCCATGGCAGCTGTGCAGATCAACGTTTTGGATCATGCAATGCTGCACATCAACCCGTCTTGGGCTGAATATGTAAACAGATTTTCAAGGATCACAAAAAAATCAGGTGGTGAAATGCAGTAAGTGAACAATAATTATTTTTGTCATTCTTTGTGTATATCATACTCTCAATTACATTTTTGGTAACATTACAATTATTACATGAGTGTATATAGATTATTTGATTGCAACTCATGTATTTATCTATTTTAATATAATTTGTACTTTTGTCATATTTCTATTCAAAAAAGAAATATTCTATAATGTGTGTCAATATGAACTTCAATAAACTGTGTTGCTAAACATGATTTGATCGAGCCTTTCCTTTACAGCATCATATTTGACACAAATACACTATCCTAAGACAGGTGGGTCAAATTAAGTGGTTAAGCTATTCAAATTAATAGGAACTCGCTAAATGAAATATTCCGACATTATAGATTTGCATGATCTCGTGTTCAAAATAGCCTTCGTGTTATAGGGTTTAGCAAGCAATGTTAGTTTTTCACAAAATAAATATAAATAAATGCCAAATCCACAAATTGAGTTGCCAAATTCAACATCTAATAGTTCTACCATTCATTACTCCTTAAGAGGTACATAAATTCAAAGAAACTGATTTTCAAATAATAATTACGATATTATAACATAAAGGAAGATACCTAAACCAAATTAATAATTTCTATAAAATCTGGGTGGAAAGAATAGCGATAACAATGTTTTGTTGATTAAAACTCAGCAATGAAATCGTTGACTTAACATAAAAAAACAGTTTTTATATAATGCTTTCTAAAATAAAAAAAAGTATATAACATATGTATATTAGTTTTACTGAGCTAAGTTTAAATAGTAAACAAAAGGACACTTTCGATTTCACACACTGGTTGACTTCTTACTAAAGGTTAAATCTGATTGAATTCGTACTGAGGGTAAAACTGGAAACAAACATAACAGTTCTAAAATTCAATATGTTGTTTTAAAGGATATTCTGAGCCAGCTTAATATAAAAATTTCCGGAAAAACTGTTTGTGCGGCAATACAGAGTACACTCTCAGGATTCAAAAAATGTATAAATTTAAAAATAAATTGATTGACGGTTTAAAAAAAAATTATATTATGTGTGGCAATCGTATATCTTTACACTTTACACTAAATTAATAATTTAAAAAAAAACTTTGAAGATTTAAAAAATGTAATCATTTGAAAAGTTGATCAAGAGCTACCAAAATATCGATTTCATTTATGTCCATAATATCAACTAAACTAAGCCACATCATCACCAGTTTTCCTGCTCAATCCAAGCGTTGGGGATTATGGTTTCTAAATATTTCTATCCATAAACATCCTTAAGTATCACCTCGAAATATACTACCAACTAATAAGAATGTTTACCCAATCTACAAGAAGAACATTTTTAAGGTGCAGAGTCTACTTATGGCGACATAGACCAATTTTTTCCAGAAGCATGGAAAATTGCATAAAAGATACATTTAAAAATTAATGAAACATTTTGTTCTATATAAATGTATTTTAAAAATTGTATATTTTCAGTTGATACAAAATGTTTATAGGTGTTGATAGGTAAGAGTCAAAGTGGTCCAGAACGGTTCTAAGAGTTATTGCAAACTATTTTGGCAAGTCTTTGAGGCTATAATATGGCTTCCGTAGAATATCTATATTTATATTTTAATGACAATTGTTTTAAATCTTTCTATTAATATTATATTGGATTGTTAAATTTTTATCACGTATTGGAAGGAGGCAAGAGGCTTAGAGTGGTTCTGAGAGGTAGTTTGAAGCTATTTTTGTTGACCTTAAAGCCAGAATATGGTCAATCAACTCAGTATCTTACTTTGAGATTTTGAAATGAATATTGTATCCTTCTAATGTTATTCATTGAGTCACCAGGCTTCATGTAAGGCAATGGGGCTCCCCAAAGATGCTTATACTAAATCTGACAAATATTTTATTGGGTCCCAAAGGCTCAAATATGGCGCTACTACTTAAAAAGATAAACAGTTGTCTTTATAATCTAAAAATGAGATATTTATCTATTTGGAGCCTCATTCTGGCTTTAAGGACAACTCAAATAACTTCAAACTACCTCTCAGAACCACTGTGGGCCACTTTGGCTCCATCCAGTGTCTTATAAAAATATATATGTAATGGTAATAGAAAGATAGAAATTTTCTTTTGAATATAAATGTGAGATATTACACTTATTGAGGCTATATTATACCCCCTCAATCACCTGTCAAAATAGCTTGGAGTAACTCTTAGAATCGTTCTGGACCATCAATAAACATTTTGTGTGTTAAATATTAGTTCAATATCTACAACTTTTAAATTATTTGTAGAACAAAATGTTTCAGTTTATGTCCAAATGCGTTTTTTTATACTACTTATCGATACTTCTGGCTAAAAATGGTCTATAACGTCATAAGTTGACCCTGTCTGGTCCTGAAAAAATATTTTTCGTATAGATTGCGTACAATATTCTTATTAGTTGGTAAAACATTTGCAGAACAAATGTAGTTTATTTTAGGCGATTTCTCGAATTAAAATCTTGAAAGTTATTTTTTTATAATTAATTTAATATAAAATGTAAAAATCTACAATTGACACACATATTAAGACATTTTGCTTATAATTTCCATATATGGACACTTGAAAAATCAATAAAATCGATTTTTTACCCCAAATGCCCTCGATCAATTTTTTTAATTATACGTTTTCAAATTCTAAGAGTATGATTTGTATTAGCTGCACAAACAGATTTTCTGGACATTTATTAATTAAATGGTCTTTTGAAAAAATGGAGGTAGGTATGGATTCCAAAATCATACTTTTTCCTCGGTACAAATACTAAATAAAATCGGTCATAGAATATTTTCAGTATTATGACTTATTTTTTAATATATGGTCCAAACAATTTTTACAAAAAGACCATAGTTACTACATATTTGCTTTCAAAATTATTTCTTTGTTGATATTTTGGCATGAATAAAAGTATTAAAATCTGCAATGTAAATAATTTTTACTGTAAAATAATAGAAATTGCAGGTAGCTCTAACTGTAAAATTATAGACATAAGACATTTAGTCTAAACTGTTAGAAAACTGTACAATATTTGGAAGCACCAAATTTGGCATATGTACCTTAGGATGATGGGAAGAGTTAAAGTATCAGATGGCGCGAACATTTCATTCGTTAAGGAAGAGCCACGGCCCGCTGATGACGTCACCAAAGGCCCTACTGGTAGTATACAATTCACTGATTGACATAATAAATGAACTCCTAGGAAAATATTGCATTGTTACCATACAAAACCATTTGTTTTGGATAAAAAATGTTTAACAGTAAACAAAACAAAAACAATATATTTTAAAAGATTGTGAAAGAGAACATTCCAAACTTTCATGTACTGAAAACAAAATAGCAAAATGTAAATGGACTTCAAACGTGGCTAAATTTTAATATTCGGACATAAATTAATCTATAGTCTCAAATAACATTTAATCAGAGATTTAGCTATCTGATTTTTTATGTATGAAAAAATAAAATTGGTCAATGTTTAAAGTCCACTCATGTCGAACTAATTATCATTTAAAAAATTTTATTCACTATATGAAAGTTTGGATGTTTTCCTTCAAAATCCTTAAAATATTTTATTGTTAAGTTAACTATTACAATAATTTTTTGATTCAAAACAATGCAATATTTTCTTAGAGGTACAATTATTATGTCAACCAGGTGTATAATGGAAACAACTTGAAAACGAAGCATTTGAAAGCTCTAATGTTTTTCCAACTGATATAAATATATCATTTATCTATCAAATAAAGTCACTTTCATAGTCATCAGAGGTCACATGAAAACGTCATAGGCTATTTGTAAATCACACAGTTTATATTTTGAAACACTTATGTTAAATTTCATAGCTTTAAAACTTTTAAAATATAACAAAAATATTATATTAAATTAGAAAATACTAAATATTTCAGTATTTGGATTAAAGAGGCAAAGAAAATATTATTTTAAGTGCATATGCAACTTTAAATAACCAATATGGTTATTTTCATTATTTAGCAAATTACATGATCTTGAAGCAGACAATTTATTATTAACTATCTATCTACATATTAAAAGTTTACAATGTTATATCTGACTCCCAGATGACGTCACAGATCTCAAATCAATAAAATGGGGTACACGGTGTGTTGCCAAAAAAACATTTATTCCGCATGCTCTAAGTGGTACAGAGGCCTCAAAACTAACTGTCACTATGTCAAATTTGGGTATTTTGGGTCATTATACTGACCTTTATAAGGTCACAGAAGCCGTTATAGATAACGGATCACAATATCTTTGAAAAACATCCTATACATACATACATGGAAAGGATTTAACTCGATGGATATCATTAAAATAATTCTGGAATTGGGTTATAAAAAATATAATATAGTTATCTCATTTACATACCCTAAAACTAGGTATAAGTGCGGACATTTGGTTAAAACAACATTACGTTGAAGTTTAAGATACATGTAATTTGAGTAAAATATTAACTGTTGTTTATCTGATGTTTCTATGTTTAATTTTTATTTAACATTGTTCAAATTCTCATCCTAATTTGTTTAATGTACCAAATGACCTCACTAAGTGATACAGATGATTATTTACAATTACCTACCTATCTATGTAGTACATAACAAAAAGGAATGAACGTTATTAGAAGTACATGTTTAATATATGTATGTACATATGTACAATAACAAATAACAATATTTTTCTAGTACAAAAAAATCGTTGGCTTATCTATATTGGTTAAAAATGTATTACGTATTTACTTGTGTAGTAGCATTATCTGTCTTGTGATCAACATTTTATCATGGAAACCTCATTGATAAAAGATTTAATTTTGTTCATAATGTTACTTACCGAATTTACACATTATCAGTATTATCAGTAGTTAAGAACTAAGGCAGTTTAATTTTGAGAAAATGTTTATTTAGTTTTTCTTATCTAGCTTTGATTTTCATGTCCTTCAATGTATGCCTGTCTAAGAGACATACTTAATTTTCTCGGGATTAAGTGGTTTTCACAGAGGTAGCTTCGACACACGGCTTCCGGCGTGCCATCGGGTGAAGAACCAACAATATGAATAATGCTAAATATTCGTGGATGTCTTTTTACATCTTGAACACCATAGGAAATGTTCGCAATAGAAATATAATTTTTGTTATTTGACAATGCCATGGAAGGTCGATGGTGATTATGCTGATTAGAATGATTATTCCGGGTCTTCTTTTTCTTCGAAGCATCGGTGCTGTTATTATCAATTCGGTTTTCAACTAAACCATTAATCATTATGGTTAGTTCTATTTTTGGCAGTGATTCAATGGATTGAGGAGTAACGAAAAATGTTTGTTTGACAAGACAAGGTAGAATATCAACAGCCTTATTTAATAATTTGTCTACTGCTGTTCTTACCTTTTCTATTCCTTGAGTACCCGCAATTGGTAAGCTACCGAGTAAAGAAACAGGAAACGTTTGCGGAATTGAGATCTGTCTAATTCGCTTAATCTCTTGGACTATTTTGAAATTGTTGGGTGGCGCGCCAGTCGTCAAGGCCAACGAGGAGAGCGATTTGGCCTTCCTTTTGAAGAACCCTTGAAACCGTCGTTTTGATTCCCCTTGCGATTTATCTGATACCGATGTCTTCATCGTGGAAAATGGCGACGAAAAGGAGGAGAAATGAGTACCGATGTCTGAACCAGTATTGTCTATTGCATGTCGAGTAAAATATGATGTTCTTTTCACATTGTAAGTTGGTGAATAGTTGGAGGAATTACGCATTCGTTGCAGATATTCGATTTCAGAACTATCCATATTCGAGGAGCAGATGTTTTATGGTCGTTGTTTCACAGGCGCAGTCAAGTTCAAATCATTTGCTTCAATGTATTGTATAAATTCATTTGCTTAATATTGTGATCTGTATGCACAATAATAATTTTAAAGTCATTAAACCCTAACTACAAAAGCTACAATTTTTTGAAAATGACAATAGGGTGTAACTGCATCGTTAAGGTCAGAAATTGTTATATCAGTTTTATTAATGCAAACTAAAATAAACTCTGTCCGGTATCAATTAGTTAACCTTTGCTATTCCAGAACCGTGCCGTAGGGATATACCAAATTGGAATATTATGATTTATCAGAGGAGGAAATTTACTTACTTGTGAGCGTAGCAAACCAAAATCCATTTACGTCACTTACAAAATGTTCATCATTTCTGTATTGTTAAACCTCTGGTTACGTAGTTACATAGCTATTGTTTTCATCTCTATACTGTTAAACCTCCGGTGATGCACATGCCCTACAACAAGTCTACCCGCTGAGCTGATAGAATATCGGTTTTGCATGATTAACTATTTCATGAGAAGAGTGAACTCAAAATACTAACTAGGTACTGCACATTTACGATATGATTTTTTCTTATTATGGTGATAAAACTAGTTGGTAATCTAAATCCATAATATTTATCTAATGTGCACCACTACTATGTATTCTAAACTTTTCATCCTCATAATATGTCGCCAAAACACTCACTTAGTCTCCAGAAAAATAATAATCTGGATAACTAAATTGGGTTTTATAAGAACATAATATTTATTAGGTATTGTTTTATTTAAAGGCGCCTCTAATTTAGGTAGCATCAGGAGCCGCTGCCAACATTTAGTTTTGTACCTACTTAAACTCTTTGTTTATTAGTGCAACAGTTCATGCGTTTTTATTTGAATAAATCTGTGCATTTAGTATAAATTTCACTTGAATTAATCAAAGCATTTAGTATATGTAAATTTCAATTGAATTAATCTATGCATTTAGTATAAAAAACGCACAAACTTTTGCACCAAGCCTTCTCCTTCTCGTGGCTTTTCCCACATTTAGGTGGCTTGATGCGGATCATTTTGCACCAAGCCTATATCGACGTCCGAAAGACAAACTATCGTATCACGGATTTCGCAATTGTTGGGAAAATGAGTTTAAAGTTTTTGCGTATTTTAGGAATATAATATTATAAAATATATAGTGAAAACATAAAATGTAAATATTTTGTAATTTTACTATCATGACTGACTATTATTTAAAAAAAATCCATTTTTTTAATACGATAGTTTGTATTTCGGATTCTGTATTACAGTATTATAATATGATACTGTTATCAAACTATCGTAATGAAGCGAAAAACGAAAAATGACTTAAATTATTAAATTTATTTATTAGAAATATAATTAATCATGGACTCAAATTGTCAACAAATAATTTTATGTACTGTTAGTATTATTTGAAATAAGTGTGTTGTTAACATGTAAAATTATGGATAATATAACATGTCAACTACTTTTGCACAAAAAAGACAAACAACGAAAACTAAACCGAACAAAGCTACACAACCATTCTTACTCAGCTGTTGCTGGGAGGTTATGCTAACAATCTTGACAACAAGAAGGAATTGCTTTCTTGTGACAAGGTTGAACAAAAGAATCTATTTTCCTCTTGGTAATTGGTAGCCTTCCATTATGTGCGTTTTCGGGGTTTATTTCCGAGGATTTGGACAGGACACCACGACATGTTATGGTCTTCACTCTTGTATAATTGTCGTTGGTATTGTATTTAATTTTGATGAACCCATAGTCGACTTTGGTGACTTGTAATTGCCTTATTTTCAACCACTGAACAATGCATTTATTTTCTAGATACTTTGTATTCTTTAGGAATTTCGGTTGAACTTCCTTCCAATCTTTAACATCTGTGTACGATCGATGATTTACAGTGTACGGGATATTAGTTTTAGAGGCAGAGCGTATAGTATTTACAACCTCGATTG
This sequence comes from Parotoplana pacifica, assembly GCA_034780595.1. NCBI lineage: Eukaryota > Metazoa > Platyhelminthes > Proseriata > Otoplanidae > Parotoplana > Parotoplana pacifica. Next base: position 10,512 of record JAUYWI010054400.1, read on the forward strand.
GATGGAAATATTCTCTTGTTTTAATGGCACAACGAACAACACTGTCAGATTCTTGTTGCGAGTGGCCTTTTACATAGAATAGTTGAGTGATAGTATGTATGTTTTTAAACTCTTGAACTTTTTTGTATAAAAAAGCGGCCATTACCTTGTTTCGATTCTGCCCTCCACAAGTGTCTGAAAAAAGTACAACCTTTTTTATACCAGTTTTATCTAGATGCTCAAGATAATCCTCTAAACTGCTGCAGATCTCGTTTGAGCTCTTTCACCTTCGGTCTCATCCCAGACATATGCATATACTGAACCAGTAGTAGGTTCCACAATGGTGAAATTAATTACATGTATCCTACTCATAGAAAAAAGTTTGTTTTTTTAAACGGGGAGCAGTATAGTTGCTTGTACATCAAAATTCGCATGCTTGAAGTGTTCATCACTCACTTTTCTCTTGCTCAATCGCTACATTTCTTATCATTCTCACTGCATCTTTCTCTTTTGTGTGATCATCGTGTTCCTTTACTTGCTTTTCTGTAGCATCGACTTTATTGAAGTTTGAGCATTGTAAACAGATATCCTTAGTTGGTATATGCAGCGACACCAAGTGGTCTTTAAATACAATTTTATCAAATAATCGATCCGCAGTTGCAATGTACCAATCTTGATAACGCCTATAGTTCACTCTTTGACTGGACGTTCTCTAAGTATACAATATCCAGATTTGCAAGACTACGACAGAGATGCCCTGGCACTTTTGGAATGGCAGGAATGAATTCTAAAACGCTTTCTCCAGCCTTATCCTTAAAATTGTCATAATGTGATACGATAGTTTGAACACATGTTATAGCAGAAAATCTACTTATCCGATTGCTTTGAAAATTATACACATGAAAATTAGATATGTATATGTTCAATGCAACCACTATGCATCTAACTCAAAACGCCCACAAAACTGTAATACGATAGGTTGTCTTTCGGACGTCGAATGTCATATTTTTATAGATAAGGCCAAACCTATGTATATAGCTAAATAATACAAAATAGCAAATTCATTTTTTTTAGATTTACCAAAACAATAAGGAGGTTTAAGATTAATCTGTGTAGGTTTTATCGGAGATAGAAATTTTCTAGATTAGCTTTCTAGGTTTATAATGTATGCATGTTTAAGAAATTAAACATAATTCATAAACATTAATATTAAGTAGGACACTACTTATAGTCTCGGGGTATTTGGCCCATAGAGAAAGGATAAAGATAGAGTGATTTATGTTATGAATATTATATCATGAATTTGGAATTTCATTTCTTTGCATAGAAAATCTATAAATAACCCAACTAATACTTTAGGACCTTGTCTACATCACAGAGTTTATTATTATATATTTACTCTATGGTTTAGCCTATGGTTGTAATAACCGACAAAGAGAAAAAGGAAAAAGTTTCCATACCATTCTAATAAACGATCCTATATTAAATAAAATTTGGATTCATTGCTAAAAACAGAAAAACTTCATTCCAGGAAAACGAGCTAAACTATGTAGTGACCTTTTTACTGATACAGATTTTATCCAAACGAAGAGACATTTAAAAACTAATTTTTTCCATCAGTATTTCCATGTATTCCAGATAGTACCTATAAAAATACCAACAAAGAAATGTCGATTAACAACTAATTCTATAAGGTCATAAAATATTTTATTTAATTTTTCTTAAGAAGAAACAAATTTAGATAAAAGTATACAAACAAATGAATCTCTTAATAATATTAGTAAATTAAAGAAAACAATAAAAAATTTAAAACACAAGTACGCAAGACTTACAAAAATTGATCAGATACATAATTATAAAAAAATCAATTTTACAACAACGTATTAAGAAAAAAAATGAAGTTCTTTGTTGCAAACAAAACAATTTGATACAATTTAAAAAAATATTTTATCAAAAAAAATATTTCACTTTTCTGATTTGGATCATTTGAAGTTAAATTATGAAACCGATAAAATTAAACTTATGAAAGATATAACTTCAAAATCAAAAAAGATTTAAAAAATATTCTTCGTGTTCAATCATGTGCAAGCTCTCTTTATTATTAGTCCTAAAGGCTTACGTATATATTCCTAAATATTTGAATTTGCCACATTCATCTGCATTACACCGTTGGTTTAGTACAATTCAATTTAAACCTGGGTTTACATCAGAAGCTTTGAAGAATTGAAATGTTGTTGTAATGGTTCAAGTGATTACCAATATTTCTCATTAGTTATTGATGAAATGTCAATAGAAAAACACGTCGAAAGGGAGCATAATGAAGGTAATTTCCTTGGTTTTGTTAACTACGCTGATAGTAGATCTGCAGAAGAAGCAAGCTCTTCGTTAATCATAATGGTCGTTGTTCTAAAACAATACTGAAAAATACCTCTCGCATATTTTCTATGTAGTTAATGGAGTCACCTTAGAGTCATCTTGTATTAAAGAAACAATTATCCGTTTATTTAGAGATTGTAATATCACAGTTGTAAATATTACTTTAGATGGTACTGCGCATAATATAACCGTTCTTGAAAATTTTGGGGCGGTTATTAATAATTCTAATAATAAACCATATTTTTGTTATCCTGGTCCACCACACAGACTTCGTCTAGAAATTAAACTTCCAAATAATCATGTTATATTTCACAATCATAAAATGAAAGTAAACCTTGCTTCTCAATTACTAAGTAGGTATGTTCCTATATCATTTCGAACTTTATATTATGATTCTGATGTTTCACATTTTAAAAATCCAGATGTATTTGTTGGATTTTTTAACTCTAAACTTGTTCAAAGAAATTGTGGTTATAAATTGGCAATACAACTTTCCAATACAAATAAAATATAGATGCCTTTTTTTAAATAAAGCTAAATGTATACTGACTACACTTGAAGATATATGTACATGGAAATAAACTCTTAAATACAAAAAAGAAAACCGGCTTTTTAGGATTTTATACTGATATAAATTCATTAATTGAAATAATTAATCAATTTCTTAACAATGATATTTTTCATTTTTTTAACTTATAAGATCTGCTAAAATTTTATTGAAGTATTTTTCAATGCAATATGACTGGTGTGCAAACCCAACTCCAAGGCAATTTCAATATGTTTATCGTTCATTCCCATTTTGAAATTTTTGTATCTAAATCTGCAAATACAACTCAACAAGATCAAACATCAATTTTAGCATTACACATGATTAACTCTGCTAGTTCTACTAATAATGATATTGATATGAACAATGTTTTTCAAGAAGAAAGTTTCACAATCTGGTGATATATGCCAATATACATTATACTATATAAGTGGATTTATTGTTCGAAAGTAAAGAAAATGCATCGATTGCAATAATTGCATACCTAACGACAACTGATCTTACAAATACTAGAAAAAATAGTATTCATGTTAAAAATAAAGGACTTTTATTTCCTAGTTATGATGTTTATAAAGTTGTTCTTGCATCAAAAGTTATTTTTTGAAAAATTAATACAAATAGAAAGTTTTAGATTAAACATTATAAAATTCATTGCTGATTACTATAAAAATACGTCTCAACAAATATGCAACTGAGAGACAAAGTACATCACGCCGCAACATTTTACATCGTTCTATCATATTTCGAAATATGTAAAATTTTATTAGTAATATTTACCACTCTTTGATATGTGCAGTTTCTAATATGTATGTAATCGTATACTATTCAGATCTAACTATTGTCATACACTCTATACAAATAGTACCTGCATATATTTAATTATATTGTTAATTTCTCTTTAATTAATTAATTTGTTAAATAAAATTGTTATAAATAAATTAGTTATAAATAAAGAAGTTATGAATATTCAAAGTAGAACATTTTTTCCAATTACAGTAATACTATTAAATTTACTGGGGTGCTAATCGATTTTTGTCATAGAACTATTTTAGACCGAATTCTAGATTATATTTTCACAACATAAGTTCATAGACATAATCAGTCTATCTTTATTCTTTTTCTATGATTTGGCCCTCATTAGTACAGAGCAGGAATCGAACCCGGGATCTTCTGATTAGGATGCAAGCATTCTAAACGCTGAACAACGAACTTACCCACTATTAATGTTTTTAACTTATATTCAGTATCCTGTCCTGACTTATATATAATGCAATAGGGGTGATTGTTTCTTAGATGCGATACAAGTAGGCTATAGTATTTTTCTTTAAAAATATTACGTTTTGTGCGACCAACCTCCAAAATATTGTTTTATTTTTGCCGGATGCAATATTTACGGTTAGACTGTGATGATGAGAATAGGTTGCAATTGTTTCAATAAGTTTGGTAAGAATCAATGCATCTGTTATCTTTTTTTGAGTAGACAGTTTTACAGTTGTTTCACTGGATGCTCTTCCATTCTCATACCAGCAATATTCAAAAGTTGGATAAGGGCCATTCCTCGTTGTGTAAAATTGATTAACCACCTACGAATAGCACCTTCTGAATTTGATAAGTTCTGAAAAGGCGATGCAGCGGTTTGTTCGAATGGTGAAATTATTACTCTGTGCAAGATGCCCTGACGGAGTTCTAGTGTCTTTCCTCTATGCTGCAGACTGTTATGTTACATTGTTAAGAACATACTAATCGGCATAAATTTTACAATAACATTAAAGTTAAATTCGATTAAACGTTGTACCCACATTCAATATTTAAATGTCTATAAACAACCTCTGCACAACGTGAAGGCTGAATTGCATGATTTAAGAATTTGACAAAATTTATTTGGGACCTTGGCTTTAAAATTTATACTACATTTTGTAGCAGTACATTTAGTCATAGAACTTAAAAGTCCTATTACTATGTATATAGAAAGTAGCTTTTGCTTCTTGATAGTTCATAGTCATGGCAACCTATTTATTTCTCTCCTGATTGAGGTAGGAAAAAAATGTAACCTATTTTGTGCTCAAAAGTTCTATTAGAAGAAAGTTTAGTTTTTTAGCAACATATAACTTCAGATACATACAAAGACGCAGAAGTAATAAGTTCATAAATAGATAACAATTTAAGGCTAAACAATCATCTTTTATCAAGAACATAGATGTTCAAATTTGATAAATAACCATTAATTACTTACCATTTAACCATAAAATAGAATTGATAGCTATCTTCATGGTCAGACATTTATGAAAAATTGAGTCACTTAAATTTTACATTGCGGAATATTAGATAGATAGAGTAATAAAGAAAATTCTAAATTTAACACACAAACCAACTAGATTTAAGAAATTACCTAATTATTGTTGGATTTGAAGTCACTTAGATTGTTAAAAATCACAATGAATGATAAATTACACAACTGGCTTTTAATATTAATATATTTTATCATAGGCGTTACCATGTCGTATGCTAGTAAGTTGTTTACTGCTATCTGATATTTATTTAAAAACCGAATGAAATTCTCTATATTTAATGTCTTGTCATACTGCTCAGAAATGACCCAACCGATTTGGGATATTAACATCCTTATGTTGTATATGATATAATTTTCTTGTTTTTTAATTTCAGAATTGATTTTTTAATAAATTGATACCAAATTTCATTCAAATCGGTTGAACCATTTTTGTGCAATATCAAAATAATGCTAGGGTTAGACGGACATTGGAAATATGCAAACTAGAAATGGTCAAATTTCTCTTGTCTCGATGACCTATCATTCATAAAACAAAAATGGAAAATTTTCTCATATTGCATGGGTGTGTGTTTGAAAATTTTCAGTAATCGGCCCATGTAAGGTAGGTATTACCTATGATGTTAATTTAAAGGGAGTGCCACCAAAGTGTGCTATAGCAATTTTCCTTACTTTTATGCTTTGATATGAAATGTACGAACATTATATATTTCTCAGGCTGTGATTATGCCTCACTAATTAGGCCTAACAAGGACGAAACAGCTGTCCTGGCTATCATTAGCGAGTAATATGTAGTAAATGGTAAGTAGTAATAAGTAGTATATTTTATCAAAGTATTCCTGTTTTTTATTTTTACTTATAACTTTTAACTTAACAATCTCTAAATAAAAAATCTATCAAACTTTAGCTGATACATATAATTTACCGAAATCAACTTTGATTAAATATCTTGACGGATGTTTTATATTTATTTTTGTATGTTTTTCTGCATCAGAGATTTTACTCTTAATTTTTTTTTTAATAAATGAATCTACATATAAATCTCTGTATTATGTCGCATTAAAATGTCAAAAAATTATCTATAATTCTTTTAAAATACGTTTATTTCATATTTAAATTGTGATTATTATGCTTTCATAATTAGTGTATTGCTATCGCAACAAAGCATTTATCTGTTTTGAAATCTTTGGATAAACAGAAGAATTTATGCAGTCTTCCAGTAAGGTTTTAGAATATTTTTACAATTAATTGTAACCTCTGACAATACTATACTGTTGTAAATAAACTGAATCTAACAAAAGAGTTGAAAAACACTTTCAATGCTGTGAAAATTGATTAATCTCGCTGTCTTCCGTCTTTTGGCCACGGTTGCTACAGATTCGGCATCCAGAAAAATCTGGTCTTGCTCCAGTTGAGAGCCTCTCTTTGCGTCCACATCTGCAGCTTCGTTACCGTCAATATCGCAGGGTGCTGGGATACACTGAAGCTCCACCTTTCTTCCTTGGTTGTTAAGGGTTTCACAGGTATTGATAATCTGCGTCACAATGGTGCTTCTGTTTAGCTCACTCACGTTCTCAATCTTC